>KI422606.1:47466-77417 GCA_000473375.1 Anopheles culicifacies | reverse complement strand
AACGCCAACGGGCGTTATATTTAAAGACGACACGCGATCTTCGACCTACGCTTCCTACTTTTATCCCAGAATCGTTTCTTCCGCCGTGGCGGATGTGAATCTACTTTTGGCTGACCGTACAGGACCATCATTTATGTGATTGCCATTAGAACTGCGCGAAAAGCCGTTCTGCCGTTCTTTCTCCCTGCCGAAACAACGCGCCCCCCCGGTTACCCCTTTTCTATTATAGCAGGTTTTGCGCTTTGATCATCGATAATCTTGTGCTAGTCTGCGCCACCATCGTTCGGTCTATCAGTCCCGTACCTTCGTCTCGCGAACGCTCATTGCCGACTGTCACGGCCTTGTCCTCACATGACTACGCTCTTCTTCCTACCTTCCACCCTAGAGCTAGGGATTCAACCAGAGGGCGTACTTAATGGTTTGTTTTTTCTCGCTTGAAATCTTGATTCGACGAGTCCAAGTATCGTTGAATAAATTTGCAAAAGGACAGAAGAACCAGTGCCCAAAAATGCCTGTACGCCACTTCATTGGTAACGCTTACCATCAACATGGATGCTGATGGGTACTGTGTCAATCATTATTATTGCTGAGGGCGATAAAAAAACGTGTTTAATTACCGTGTAGTTGGGGTAAAACCCCAACTGCTTCAAACCGTTTTATGGAAACGGGATGGGTGGCAGCATCGAAGAAAGGTTCCACAAACAGTATTTGGAACCGTCCTTCCGACCTGTCGGCTGGGCAAAAACAAATTAACGATGGCCTCCCTTGTCTTTCCTGCTGGAGAACTGCAAGGAAGGAAAGCAAAGAAACTTGATCATGACACAATTCGCACCGTGCCGTACTGTCAATGTTGACGATTGAGACGCTCGACTGTCGGTCTTGTTTTTCATTTCTCATGACTGCAGCTGTCGCATCCGATCCGGATTCAGTATCGGAGAGGAAGAGATACTAAATATACTCAATACAATCATCATACTAAATATATTCTGGCTGTTGAAAGTAACTTGATCTATAGTGTTTCGTATTACTATTCGCTCTAGTCGACTGTTATGTCTCAACCACTATCGATGACGTCAAGCGTTTCCGCTGGAATAGACGATCGGGATTGTGATTCATGTCATCTTAGTTTAGTAGTTCATCACACAAATACACTTTTCCTCATGATCTTCTTTTCATAGCTGAAACTCCGCTCATATTCTTCTGGCCTTGTCACAAACAAATCGCACGTGTAAGTACTTTTTTCTGTGCAAATTTCACCCTGCAAGACCTCTCTCATCGGTCTTCATCGGGTATACAAGTCATGATGTCATTCGGCAAAAATACTGGCAATAAAAATTTGTCCACACGGCTATTGAGCCATGTGCCGCGTACATGCATACACCCCCTTAATTTGAAATCCCATTTTACACAGTTCAATTCAATTCAAATCGGACAATCCCATCGTAAATTGAATGGTGGATGGAAATTGCAAACAACATCGGATGTTTCCTCCAAATCACTGTTAGCTTCAAGAATGTATTACAGTTATTGCAATTGTTTAGGCTAGAAAGAACCACTTGTATCACAAGTCTTACTCAGCTATTTTTTTTTTTAGTATACCACACCAGCATCACCCAATTGTTACGGTACAGTTATAACTGGACAAGCACAGAGGCGCACCACGGTTGAAGCTGTAATTAATGATAATACATATTTGTTTATCGCGGACCATCAGCCTGCTGTCGCAATGCTGTCATCCAGATGTCATTTCCCTGCGCTGAGAGCGACTAACGCATGACAAAATACATCAGTAGTGCGTGACACCAGCTTCCGCCTTTGAATACAGTCCGTTTGTCAGTGAGTATGATGAAACAAGCATGTGATTTTCCAGTGTACAAAACGATACACGTGTTCAAGCAATCTCTATCTCTATGGGGCAGTCATTACAAAGCTGGCGAAAATGAGCAGACAGAAACAATCACAATTTCCTCTAACGATGCGTTACCACCTGTGCATATCAACGTTTGCTAACGTTATCTATATAAAAAACAGAGAGATATTGAACAGTGACACTTCTGGTTGTACGCCGTTAAAATACACATACACACTGCGCTACACAGAGACACGAACGAGGCAGAAATGTGATAATTAACGAAAAACGTCATATCGAAATTTGTACCAAAGTCATTGCGAAATTGCGACAAAATGATGTGTGAGGCGATACCATATCGGTGTGGCAGGGAATTGCGCCTGCTTGAAATTGGATTCAACGACAATGAGCAACCACGAGAATTGTACTTTTATTCACCCTCCCGTCTCCCATTTCGCACTCCTTTTGCTGTAAAAGGTACGTGGTGTAAGATTCCAGCTCGAAAAACATCATCAATAGACTGTTTTGGGGTGTGGCAAACATTGATGGTGATAAGCTGTGGTTTACTCCGCCACACTCGACACGCCTCATGCGACAACATGATCATGGGGTGATCAAACCGCCTATGCATTTCCTGTATTTCCTGTACCGTGTAAAATGGCAAGGTCCCTGAGAGGCGGATACCCCGCGGGACTAGAATTACTCCCACGACGCTAAAGAATTCTATAGACCAATGGAGATAAACACGCGATTTGACCAACCGACAGTTTTGGTGCCCAGATCGCCAAGAAAGCTAGATCGTACCATTAAGGTGGGTAGAAGTTAAGTTGTTTGACGGTAGGAGTGGGGTTGGGAGGGAGGTGTGCACAAACTATGAGCATGCCAAGATACGGTTTACTGATATGCCTCCGTTGGTAATAGTTCTAATGCAAATCGGGGCAAGATCAAGACCAGATTCCAACAAGACTCCGGGGGCAAGCAGCAAACACAAAAACAAGCCTGGATTCCTATTCCCACCGTCGGTGCACTGCTGCTGCTGCTGCTGGCGAACTGGTTTAATGGTAAGTGAGTCCGCCCTTTAGTCGGCCAGTGGCAAATTGATTAAAACTTAGCATATCAACGGGCGGGGGTCAGTTTTGCGGTTGTACCAAACCGTGTAGGTTTCACTAGCCACTAGATCACTTTCTACGTCTACGGGATTTCAAGGTTACACGGTGGCACTCATCGATGGTACGGGGCAGGGCAAGGATATAGGCCAACATGTTCGAACAGGCTAGGAATTTGTGTGTAGCTAAACTAACCTGACCATAAAATCGAACCAGAAACGTGCCAGAGCTCGCCGCCTGCCTGCTGTATGATCATGGCTCCACCAGACCCGGTTGACAGGAGGAACTAGCAACAAGCAGTTCTCTGTCGGGATCGTTTTGTTGAAAACTCGCGAAAACAATGAATGGAAGTAGGTAGAGACAGGAAACCGTGGTTGTGTTCCTTTCCGTCTTTAGGCTAAAGGTTAGCATTGATAGAGCCAGTGTGCGTACCCGCGGCATCGATACGTTTGCTTCTTTGCTACACAGAGCTGCGTCAGAAATCCTTATCTGAACGCAACGGTGCACAATACTGATTTTGATTGGCTGACGACAGATTTATGGCTGTTGGAATGGTTGGAACTGTGCGCCGAAGGTATGCCAGAGCTAGCTAAATACGCCAAATTCATCGTGTAGAAACATAATTGGAAAAAGAAGCTCGTACGCCTTTACGACCGATACTTCTCGGTGCTTCTAGGTACAATTGCCAAAATTCTTGCGCTAGAGTGGAATTATTGTAAGATTAAAAATGTCCACCGCTTTGTAAAGAGTTTCTATTAATATTCCTTGCGACAATTAGTTAAATTTTTAAAATATTGATCGCTTGATGATCGTATGCAAAATAAATTAACCAATCTTCACCATAAGAATGATTTCTTTCGTTTTGTTGTGTACTACACCTTAGAATAATTTACAAGTTCCGCGGTACAAAACGTGTGCAGCAAACAATTCGTAACCCAACACATTTGCCGAGACGGAATTAAAAAGCCCCCCTCTCTCTTTGGGGATGGCCATAAAGTTAAGAAGGTAAAATAAATCAGTATCAAACAGTCGATGTATCAACGTGACAGCCCGAAAACGTCAACATCATCAAAAGCGGCAACAGTTGTGCCAATTGCCCAACGAATATAAGAGAGATTAAACTTATTTTCTGTTAAGCGTCATACATTTTCGGCACATTCTACATGGCACGTACCATATCATCATGTGCAACAAGATGTTGATCTACATTTTTATTTTACGGTTAAACAATGTGCAGAAAGAAAAGTCTTCGTACCAAGAAAAAGAGGGATGAACGGTCACACGACTACAGAGTAAATATGTATGTCTGACGTGTTTTTTTTTTTTTGCAACAAAATGTTCATTTTCGCACTTAACCCACCCGAACCGTTGACCGTACACACAAGCTTCACGCGACATACGCGTGATTGATTGACGCACAATTTTCGGTGTAAACCCATTCAAAAATTTTGGCCCACACACAGAGTCAAACGACAAACGGACACAAGAAGACGTAACTACACACATGGAAAATTTCTTGGGAAATGGATGAAAAATACACTAGTTCGTGTGAGAGTCTTCCGCTCGATTCTATTACACGCTCGAGTGAAGCCAAAGTGTTCTTTACGTCAATTAAGTCAACTTAAGTACGGTTCTCGAAGGACAACCGTTTGAGAAAATGTCAATTTCATCGAAATGAAAACCAATTTTCAGCCAAAAGTAAAGTAAAAATTATGTGGTCAAGGAAATAAAAGTGTCTCGAATATAAGCCTTTTCACGTAAAGCGCAAAATTGATTTCAGCTTGCTAATAATTGATTTTGCTAATTTCTGGACATTACTAATCTCGGAAGCAGCATCACGTGGAACACATTACTGAATCGGGCAAAATCGGACACACCACACATTCCACACATAATAAATCCATCGTTGATGTAATTACCATTACAAAACCATCAACTAGACACGATCGCTTATCACCTGCCCCTTCATTTAATCTGCTATTGCTTGCGAGGTGATTATGCCAGCAAATCCGCTTCAATAGATGATCGTGTCACTAACGTTTTCAAATCGAGTCAATGAACAGCGGTGTAAAGTATGGGTAAAACACTACAACTTAGCTACAGCACACAAAATAGGGGCAAATTTATAACCAATTTAATAATTGGCACAACACAAAAAAAATCCCCTCGCAGGTACGATTTTGTCGTTTCGTTTTCAGGGATGTTTTGGGACGAAACTTCCCCATCATCCATGCACAGGGGGGGAGATTTGGAAACTTGTTTGGTTCAACGAACTGTAAAACGAACGGATCCCCACTTGGAATGGAATCATTTTTAATAGGTGCAAAGAAGAGTTAACGATACGCCACCATGTTTCCAGGTTGCCACGTGCGTCCGACATTGTCGTTGATTGCGCGCCATTTCGTTTGCTGTTGTGTTGGACGGATGTGATTATTTTTTATTCGTTTTCTTACTTTTATAAGCATCTTTTCGTTGCAAATTCACATTCATTTCAAGTGCCCTGTATGTAAGATCTAATTTTTTTGTACGAGGAATAGTAATTTGAATTTAAACTGATTTTTTTAAATATCCCATCGCCTCTATTGGATCAATATGGGTAATTAACTTCAAAGATCTACTGAAAATCCATAAGAGTCTTCGGTATTGCAGCACTTTGCCAACACATCTAAGATGATCTAGAAAAACACTGAGCACACAATCTGGCATACATTTCCCCCAAAGTACGCTCAACTCCCAGTGGCACAGGTATGACGCATGGTCCATAACTTACGTTTGTACGCGTTGTAGCCACGTGCTAGTCAAACGGTAGTCATCGGGGTATTTCTGCATCAGCGTAAGAACGTTAACCAGCGAAAATAAGACCGCCGATTCTGCGACACCGTACGAACGATATGTTGCTGTTACCCGGCTTGGTGCGAGATGAAAATCGTTGGGACTTTGTCGCACTATTACACAATTTCCTTAACTTCGGTTATTTAGAAGCGTTCGCATGTCCGGCACACGATGCCCGAATCAATCAGGAATTGATCGATATTCAGTTGTTCCGTGCCGCTTGGTAACGTTACAGGCTCCACAGGGTTCACCACTTAGTTCACTTTCGCTTCTCAGTTGCCTGAGTGTACTTCCGGAAAGAAAACGTCAAGATGCCACGATCTACACTCACGAACCGTATCGATTTCTGCACTTTCTGCACGAAAACAAACGAAAAACGTGCGTGCGTTTTAGCGTTTGACCGGAAAAGTGATCTAACGGGAGCGGTAAGAGTTTGCGCACGCGCACCAGTATAGGACCGCCGGCTCGTAATCAATCAGCACCACTGTCTGAAGACTGAATCATTCGAGCAGTATATATTTGGTTTTATTCAAGACTCTGCTCGAATCGAAGCAGTACCCGGCCACCCCCTGACCCCACCCGGTGAGAGAGAGGGAGGTTTGCCCCCCTTCCTCGCAACACACGGTACGAGACACGCGAACGAGAACAACTACACGACGACGGCCGCGTCCGGTGATTGTGTGGTGGTAAATAAACCGCTTGTACCGCGCTCCACTATACGCGTTCAAGCACTGCAACCCGCGAAGTTCGCCGTACCCATATGTGTGTTTGTCGAGGGTCGCAGCACAGTGCCATGCGGATCTTGCTCGACGGGCCCGATTACGTTGAAATTCACACGCAGAGCAGCAAGTGTATGTGTGTGTGTTGTGTTGTGTGCGTATTTTATGGACCACCATCATGCCGACGTAAGCGGATCGCGCAGCCGCACTGTGGGGTTGGCACGCGGGTAGAATCCGCGCGACCATGCGTCTTCTCCGGCGATCTCTGTTTCCCCACCCTTTCCAACCCTTCGCGAACACTTTTGCCATACCAATAGAGCTTCGCGCGTATTTTGCACTCACCAACACCCGAAAAACTCGTCACACACGCTCACATGGTATATGGATGGCACGGTGAATGTATCGGAGCTTCCCGCCATTTTCAGCTTGCGCCTTACCCCCTTCACGCAACGCGCTTCCTTCTCCATTTCAAACAACCGGCCGGTATGCGTAATTTTGCCTCTGCAAGATTCCTACGTAAGCACGTTTCTTACCGGGCCGTTTCGTGCGGAAAGAAGTGTTTGATAGCAGACAGACATACCTGTGTGTGATAACCCGCAGCCCGAATGGGATCAACAAGCTGGGTTAGGCTGTTTGGTGGATGGAGGAAGGGGTGTTAAAAAGGGAAGACGCAGCAAATTTCGGGGAAAACCGAGCGGGAAGCAGCTATACGGCATTCTTTTCGCGTGCAGGCGTAGATTGCGTTTCGCTTCGGTCAAATGGAAGGCCCAAAGTTCAGCCTCGTGGCACACCGCTACCACTCTCGTTCGTATCTCGTCGCCTTTAAAGTGGACGACGCGCCCCAAACTCGTATCGCATGCCTCAACCTTCATCGCGGAACCGCGGAACTGGTGGGCCAGTGCGAACTCTCTCGCTCAGCTCGCTTGCCTGATCGTTGGGCACGGTGGTGTACAACACCATGCGCAAATATTTGCCAACAGTGAGACACAGTAGTCTCAGAGTTCAGTCTCCCTCCACAGCCGACTGAACGAAACAATTTGAAGATTCGCAAGTTCTTGCACCGCAGGTGCAGGTTTTTCTTCCGAAAGAGAAACCATAAACGCAGGCTACCACCGTGGCCACCTTCTCTGGGGGGGAACGAGCCTAGCGAACTGAATATAAGTTTCGTTTTGTTCGTCGCGAAGTTTTCGTGGGACATGTAGGCTGACTGGTGCGACGGAAGCACAATCCGAAGTAGATGAAAATACACCACAGTGGATGGACACGCAATGACATCTACCCGAACGGGGAAGACGTGTCAGTGCGCTCGGCAAACATTACTACGGTGGATTGTATACGCGTGAAGGCGATTAGACCTACGTGCATGAGCGAGAATCGGCAGCACATCCTCCTCACGTGCTGCTCACATGTAGGGACGGCTAGACGTGCATGTTAAAACTTTACGCACAATCGGCTGAAGTGTTGGGTAGTGTTATCGCCATAAAGAAGAACTGCCGGTCGTTATAATTAGAGCTGTCTCATTACTTGGTACAGTAATGAGAAAATAATCAACCCCAAACTGCGACCGAAACAACAACAAACGTAAACCGGAAAACGGAAACGGAAACTTGACACATAGGAACGTACAGGATTAACTGGGCTCATTTTGAATAATGCAATTGTCATAATTTTGTTCCCAAAACGATGATCCTTAAATCTGAACAATTTAAAGCATTTTACATTAGTTTGATGAAATGTATAGTTCTATAAGGATTAAGTGATCTCATGAAGAATCTAACTAAAATCAGGATTAAATTCATAATTCATCAATAAAACAATTTAAGTGTTTTCTAGCGATTGTGTTCTTACTTATTCTTATTGTTCTTACTATAAGTACAACGTATGAAAAATTCATACATGCGATGCGGTAGAGTTGTTTGAGGCCCAAAAAATAGTATTTTAATGGGATCTATGATGATCTAAGCCAGCTTTTACGTACGCGCTTTGAAGTTTGGAGGCTAAAATGATCCTAACTTTTCATACAAACTACCGAGTAAAACTAACCTTAGATTTAAATATTTAAATTTTCTCTAAAGAAAATCTAAAAATTAGTTCAAGGTCGTTTGACTAGGTTGGATCATTATGCCGTATACGTAAGTCTAGATTTAATAATTCTTTAAAGGTTTATTACATTTATTAGTGCGAAAAATGTTGCAAATTTTCGACCCTCTGTTGACAAACACTTCAGGATGAGTGATCCTGTTATGGTGTGATTGTTCCTAAGTAGACAGATGAAGTCATCATAGGCCCCAACAACCTCTTGCTTATAATAATCCAAATTCCTTTATGAAGCTTTCATTTGTTTTCCAAAATGACATGTTAGAATAATTTTAATCGTTGACCCTGAGCTCAAAAAGAGGAAAGTTAATTTGCCTCTGCTTTGCTGATTGTAATGAAGGGTATGAGCTGTTTGTCCCATTAACATGTAATAAAATAAAAGACATGACACAGCATTTTTGTTGTATGAAACAGACAACTTCTAATCAACGTGCTTGCACAGTCATTGAACAATACATTTTGAATAGACTGGAATAATACAGAACATACAGGGTGAGGGAAAGGGCACACAGTTGCTCATCACGCGAAGCAAATCATATGTTTCATCATCACGCGAAACGTGCCCACTGTTCGTATGTAGATCTACAATAGAACTGTTTTTTGTTAACCATCACCAATACCGATCCAAAGCAAATGGAAGAGAAAATGTCGTATACAATAAGAAAAAAACAAACAAGAATCACAATCACTTCCTGATCCTCGTGATCTTCCCCGGCAGATGCTGCTCGAGAGCACTATTTCATCAAAATATGATGCCTTGCTCAAAATCACGTTATAGAGCCACTGAGGCTTTTTTCCCTATAAAATCTAACAACAACCACCACAATGTCCACCCATGACATGTCCAACCAATTTCAATTGACATTGATTATCGTCCATTTACGGGTGCAAAACGGGTGCCGCAAATAAATTGTATCAATAAAGAGCGTGATCACCAGACAATGGTTGAGCGCTACCAGACGCTACAAATTTAGAACAGCACGACGGGAAGTGTGCGCCATACGATCGTTGCCAACGACGAATCTGCGACACTTTTGCAAACCGGAGATCCGTTCAAGGGCTAACACCCTATTAGCAACTGTCAGTTTGCGAATGGCAAGAACTAGCGGCGAAAAGCACCAACAACCCACCGGCACTAAGCAGCAGCGTATCGCGTTTGATCAATATCGAAACCGTGACTGTACTAAAAACTACAACACAGCTTGCAAATAGACTAGGATGTTGGGTTCTTTTTTTCTATTCAAATCACTGTGCTAAACAAAACGGAATCAAAAATGCATGGTTAACATTTAGGTTTGTTGGCCCAGAATTAAGACGCTACATGCGCGACATAAACCATTCATTAGTCAACAAAAAGTTTTAACATGATCGCGATGTTTTATTTGGCGTCGTTGTACAACCGCCACCATTCACCATTGTGTCCACCAACGTTTCATCACGTTTTGGTCGCGTTCGTAAAAACGTGTACGGTGCTAAAAATATGCTGTATCTTCATCACCGTCTTATCAAGCCACAGTCCTTGATGGATCGATCTTCATTGCCGCTCCCATCCACAGCGTACTCTTCCTATCGCACCATTGCCGCAAAACAAAAAAACATCGATCCTTCATACGTACGTTAATTAGACGAATTAAATGACAAGTAGAATCGACTTCATCGACGGAACGGGCGACGGACGAGATAGGGATGATGCTGCCAACGGAGGAGCGACGGCATCATGCCACTTAGAATACTAAGAAAAATGTGACAGATTGCGCTTTGGCGGAGGGGGTTTGTGCACGTGAACGGCAAACGAACGAAGTCCAGCCGTGTGTATGTGTAAGCGCACTTGCACGAGAACCGTTTTGGCATCGGCGGTAGTTGATAATTTCCACCAAGCGGGGTATTGGAAGGTACAGAGTAAACAACATCTTGCATGACAAAACTCATTGGACGTGCGGGGGGGCAAAAACGAATGACATACCGCTGATGTACCCGCATGATTCATCACAATTTCACCACGATGCGGCCTGTGATCGGTTTACGCGGTGAGTGCTGATAAATAAATACAACTATATCGGGCCAGGGAAACAGGTACACCACCGCGCACAGGTGACAGACGACAGAATTATTTATCTTTAACAAATCACCTCGCGGGCCTGCCTGAAGCACTCTGATGCACTTACGATTAGTACGCTCACGAGTATGGGCAGACGGAAATCAACAATCATGATGAGAATAAGGAATGTTTCGTGTTTTGCTTTTCGATTATGATTGCAATAAATAAATGAGCGATAGAAAAAAAAAATAACTTAAAACAATCCCAATTCAAAGATATACAATTAATCACATAAAATCACGACCCAGAGAAACCCCGAAATACACAAAAGATTTTAAAACTCATAAAAACAAATAAGCCGGTTCTGGTAAAGGAAATTCCACAACATCATCGCAAACAAACATGCAAAAAAAAAACCCCAACACGATGTCATACAAAAAGTCACAACTTTCATCATCCTTAATTCCACCTACTCATGATAATTTTTTTTTGATTCGCTCGCTTTGATGTGATGCCCTTTATTGGTTTTGTAAGGAAAATTTCACAACCACGCTAAAAACTACACCAGCTCTAACAAGCCTCCACCGTCTTCTTTATGAGACATTCAACTTTGGAGCGGTGCCTATATACCGCCCCTTAACCTTACGTCCTCATCATACTCCGCACCGTCAAAATATCGCCTAGTAACGGAGGCCCCATTTATCTCGCGACAAACGTGCACGAAAGACCGGCAACTAATACCGCATGGTGGTGATGTTACTACTACACAACTGTTGAATTTCCTCTTATCACCAAATGCCTGCGCGAATGGCAAAAGCATGAACGAACCCTCTCTCTTTCCAATTCATCGGACCTACCTACACAGGGGTGGTCCACTACTACACCACAACTGGAGTGACTAAAATGTTTAATCGCGTAAACACTACCCCATCCGGAGGCTCACGCTGATACGTCAAGGTCTTCGAGAAGAAGGCGAAAAAAAAAAGTAACACATACACCCGCAAACACATTTCGTGATTTAGAAATGGGCTTCGTCGCCCAGTGGATGACACGAGACCTGTTTTCATTCAGCCTGGCAGTGGGGTGTTAGTGTGAGGTAGAACTGAATTCTATGATCGTCACCTAGTCACCGCTAGGGCTGATGTCAGCGCGGTAGGGGGTGTTAAAACGATTTTTTACGATCTTACCTCACATGAACTTTATGTGACGTCAGCGATGACGGTAATCTTCGATTCGAAGACAGAATAAAAATGTATAGGTGAGAGAAGGCGATAAGTTGTAATAACCTCCAATTGCAACGAATAGTAACATTGCTACGTAGGAATGCGTGTCTTCATTGTACTTCAGCATAACTATACGCCAACCCGTACAAACAATCACGATCACGTGCAAGTTGCGTGCGTCACATGCAAAGGCACATACACACAGCCAGCAGAACCGCATGGAAATAGCACTTTGTTAACGCAGCACCATCCAATCAGGTTGGAGGATCGATTCGCGCGATCCTCATAGCGCCACTACACGTGCGGAGCGGGTCGATCGCTTTCGTTGAAGTTGTCCAAATGGAGAGAGGCAATGGGCATCGTTGCCTTCTCACTTTGTCGCGGGTTTTATTGATGAGCGAATGAATGGATGAACGCGTACGGCCATTCAATGGATCCGTTTGCTCCAAGGGAAAGCAATGAGTTACGATTGATACGCGTGAGGCAAAAATCACATGCAGATCTCGCGAAGAATGGCGATCATTAGCACTAATATAGCAAGCCAATTGACGACAAAATGATACATTGTAAATGTAGTTCGTCTCTACTATATTAGACTTTACATATATAATACAGCTTCTCAAGCAATTAAATAAAATAAAGAAAGGGCAGTGTAGCTAAAAAAATAAAGCTCTGATCTCTTTACGCTACGACCGTCAAACTACTAAAATTCAAAATATTTAAATATACATATGAGAGCTAGTGACAGATAGTTCACATGAGAATAGTATAGTTGATCTTATTTTAGGGATCTTCTTTTTGATGATCATTTCTATTGAGTAATTGTATACGATATGGCCAGGCCTCTAATACGCTTCCAGAAAACCAATTCCTGCATCCACGTTTGATTCAACTTGATCCAGTAAAAGAGCTTATTGTGCTCCTCAACGCATCGTACCGAATCCTTCTCTGACAAGCACCCTCCTGGTTGGTCATTAGCTCAGCATTCTTGTATCCTTACGACTTGCATCCAAACCCTTCTTTTCAGGAAACCCGGAAAATTCACGCCGGTCCTCAGTTCTTATTTTGTAGATTGAAGTCTCTTGTACAACATTTTCAATATTCTTCATTATAGCCCCTGTAAATTTTTAGCGATGATGAGTTCCTATCAAACCCTTCTACGAATGAGCTTTTGTTTAAAAGTCTGCTTTTCATTCAAAATCGAGCAATAATAAATAATTCAATTTCGCGTCAATTTCGCCAATCTGGTGACATTTATCATCATTTCACTGTCTCGAAAATCACCGCAGTTACGAAAACGTGACTAAAATGCGTCCAACACGCCTTCTAGGGTGACACAAATGCTACACAATTTATTCACATCCGCAACTGAGCCGCTTTTGACAGATGTGACCGACAGTGCACATATCTAATCGGCCGCACCGTGTACCGTTTATGGTGCGGTGAAGATTGCCAAACCTTCAACGGCAATCAAATACCGATCCGTCATCCGGCAGGTTCGAGAGTTCGGTTGGTTGGTTGGTGGTGGACGTCTCAGTTTCGTCTCAATTGGAATGAATGAGTTTTCGATTGGTAGGCTGCTTATCGAAGCACATTTCAAGCAGGCGATAATAACGACTTTACGACGACGCGCCTAGCCGCAACAGGCGCGTTGGCGTTTCCGTTCTAGAATTTCGGCAAAAAAAAATGTGGACAATTTATGCAACGTAAGCAATTAGATAAGAATAATTAACTACGCCTTCACAAATTGTTCGCGCGCAACCTTTTCACGCAATGTAACGGTTTAACAAATAATAAATGTGATAAATAAACGACGTAAGCAAACAGGCACATTCTGCACAATCGCTCAATTAGTTAACGTTATGTGCACCTGCTGTCGTGTGCCATTGTTTACATGGGTTGGCGTGGTGAGTGCAACATTTGCCTATCATATTCCAATGCATTAGGTCGCACTGCGCTTTGGATACATTGTAATAATTTACATGTTGAATTTAGCATTTTTTTATGGACTCCTGTACGGTAAACTGGAAGAAAACAAACAACCGAAAGCTTCATCTAGCGCAAATCAACTCGCGAGGTGAATAAACTGGCGGCTATGCGACGAACCGGAATACACAAAAGTGTTTAAAAAAAAACGTAAAAAGTAAGCTTTATCTTTGCGACAGATAAAACCATTTTAAACAGAAACGTCCGTCGCCATTACTGACCTTAATTATGCACGGCATATCCCCGCAAGCATTATGCATTAAAAATGCCTCCATTATAGCACATTCTACTGGTGCATATCAGCATACGGTAGACATTGCTGACACAGAGCAGTACAGTCTCGTTAAGCACGGATAGGAATTAAATGAAAAGAAAAACACTTTATTCATTTAAAATTAATTTCACGATATTAAAATAGATACTGAAATGATTATTGCTATTGGAATTTTCCACCACGTGCCATTTGTTGAATATATTTTGTTTATTCTACTGTTTTTTTTTTTTGCCCAACTTTCGGTACATTTGCTATTTGCACAGAACCAATAAGAGCACAATAATGTGGGTCGCATGAAGCTCACATACCGCATCGCAATTGTCGCAATCTGCGCTCCACTGATATGCACACGGCGTTGGGCGGTGGTATCTGCTGCGTAGCATGTTTTGGGCTATTGTATGATCAAATTGCTGTCTCGCAGGATGTGACTGTTGATTGCATTCAATCAATGAGCAGGTTGCGTTTATTGCCAAAACAAAACAGATAAGCGATCGTTTGCAAAATCTTTACGGACACAAAAGGACCGTAAATCTTAATCCTAAACAATGGAATGACAAGTTTTTAAGTGTTATCTTTTATTTTGGACAAGTGTTTTGCGTCATTGCGTTAAAAGCGCACTTATGTTTACGTTTTTTTGCCAACGCAATAGTTAATTTTAGGTTTACAGAGCTTCCTGGAACAAATTCATGACATCCAACAGCATTCTGAAAAAAAAACTGCACAACCCCGGGTAAATCCTTCCCGGTGAAATGGTTTCAAAGAGCTTCGGTGAAATTTAATTACTTTCATCGTAAACATTTTACTCACACGAGGCATAGTGGTTTTGCTCTATTTTCTATCCGAATATGCTGTTGAACCCGGGCGACCTGGTGCGGAGTAAATATAATTAATTGCTTACTGAATTCGCTCGCCATTGCGCGCGAATATTTTTACCTAGAACGTGTCAAACAGCTGGCAACTCTTAATCAGCACCAGCTCTAGCTGCTATACAGCGTCGCACCCAACACAAAGCTGATCAGATGTAAGGAAAATGCAGAAAAAATCGACCACATACCGAAACAGTCCATCGACCGATAGAATACCGCACGCGAACAGCTGACCGGATAGAATGTATTTCCGGTACCATGGGTAGATGATAAACGAGCACGAGTAGAAATTGTGCAAGGAATCGGTTGTTGCTACACTTTCACCCGCAAGGCCATGCACACCCTTGAGCACTTCCTTGTGGCGTGAAAGTGGGACAAAGAACTTATTAGCTGGGGGTTTTTCATTTCCATCATACGATGAAACATGGCTTTTCACAGCAAAAGTGATGCAGGAGAAAAAAAATCGCTTCGGAAGAAAATTCTAAAAAGAATTTCACACGGAACACACTTCTCGGAATATTCGATTTATTTCATTTTTCGCTTGCCTCCACACCACCACACACCGCCGGTAGTACCGGTAGCCTTGACCGTAAAATCTAAAATTAAAAGGACGCGCACCAACGTCAACGGCACCGTGAAGCTGGCCTCCGCAAACGGTTCGGACGCTAGCAGCGCAAACGGACGATGCGGGGTGCTGATGACCGTTCAATTTTTCTTAATGGAAACGAGTAGCTGATACAGAGATGGATGCAACCGAAAAGAAACGCACCAATACCGCAAACTGCAGAACAAATGCACCAGCTGAAATGGAAGGCGTGGAGGGGATGAATATAAATGGAATGCAAATGCACACCACCCACCCCTGCAGTCTTTGATTTTGACTAGCGTGAAAGCAACGATGTGCACATGTCAGGTTGTTGCAGCAGTGCTTTTAACAATAAACATTCGGCTTTATGTTCTTCTGGCAAATGCTTGGGGTGGTTTAACGCATCTTCTGATCTAAGCCATTTTCAAGTTCATAACCTAGATGCTATAAAGCCATTATTTGGCTTTGTTCCATTATGCTTAACAACCCTAGCTATCTATTTTCTCTCTTCGGCTAGTGTGTGACGGCGGGGTCGTAACGTATTTCCGAATCGGAAAATGATCCACAAATGGACTAATGATAACAAACACCAAAACTACTGCAGAGGCACAACAAACACGCAGGGTAAATATTTTTGTTTGGCTTGTACAAATATTCATATTCTAAGCTTTACGCGAACCGTAAGATCACAACAGCATCGTTAATTACAAGGTGTGCGAGGTCCAAAGATCGTAACCGTATGATTCATTGCATTCGTGTTGTTGATGTACAGCTCTAGCAGCACACCTAAGATAGGCGTTTGTTTTGGCGGAAGTTCATCATTGAGATGTGATAAGCATATTAACACGCAACAGCATCAAACATTCCATTGTAGCGTCGCCGGCTTAAAGTAGATTGAAATGTTCTGAAAAGAAAAACTTCACCTTTGGAACAACTTTTATCCAACAGCAACCAGCACCAACATCGCTGCACTTGGGCACATTTGATACGGCGCCAGAATGCAACCGGATCAATAAGACACACCGGTGTGCAGCAAACAGCTGCCGGAACATTAATCATGCAGGCACCTTTCAGCGAGTTAATTTCCACACTAACGCTGTACTAATAAATTTATCCATCCGTCCACTAGCGGGACACTTGCTTACCGTGCCGACCACACCCGGATTTCGCCGCAAGGTGCGAGAGAGCGAGGTTGCATATTGCCCGGTATGACCGGTCAGCAACAAAGATCCATTTGCAAATTTATTTATTTTTTATTAGCAGTTAATGTATCTCCTCTTTTAATCTACATCCACACACAGCTGACTGACAGTGCTGCAGCAAGTCACGAATAATGGTTGGAAATGCTAACAGCGAAAGAAATCAGCGCACGGAAACGGGTTAAATATGCCCGAAGGTTAATACTAATGATAATGTGTAGCACTTGCTGGAAACTTTTGTGTGCAGACTTGCCCTGGAAGATCGAAATAGAAGAAAGTATATTGTTTATGTATTACTTTTTATAAATAAACCATGCTCTTAACCTGAAAAACGATAGTTTATACGAACGAAGAGAATCATTACTCAAAAAGCTACATTTTAAAATATTGAGGAATTTTAGAATTAGAGGATCGATGTGCAAAATGCACCAATTAATTTTATTTTAAAACTAATAAGCCCATCTTCGTGTAGTTTGCCTGCAAAATTTGGCATTTGCTTGTTCGTTGATTTATAAGGTCAAAAGCACTGGCCAATAAAAGCGCGTAAAATTTATATCACAGCAGGACACCACACACAGACGAAAGGAGTAGGAATTTATTCACAGCCCATTACCATCTTTATCTTCACCAAACTCGTTGCCAACAGGTATTGAGATGATGTGCTGTGGAACCCAACTGGTTCAAGAATATTTCATACACTAATCCTGAAGTAAAATCCGAAGCTTCAGAACATGGTGATATAATGTTGGAGCGGCGCATAACTCAGGTGAGCGGTGCGCCAACACATTCCGGCTTGGTGGGCACGCACGCTGCTGCTGGTGCTACAAACGGATTTTTAGTTATTTATAAGCACCTAACAAAAGTTGCTTCATTATTTAATTTCCGTTTCGCGCTTGCTCCAAAAGGTGGGATTCCGCATTTGGTCAAAACCTGTAAATAAATTGAGCTCATCAGCACATTTCTTGGAAGTGAAGAGCCGAATCGCCCTGTCACGTGAATCCGCAAGTATGGGGAGGGGGGGCGGCTTCCACCACATCGTAAGCGACCAACATTAAAAAAAACGACCAAACGAGCAGCCACTATCATCAAAACGATGGTTTGAAAATAAATAACAAAGCAGCATTTCCGATCCAAACAGGGGGGAGCGCAACGGGGTCTTAGCAACTCGCCATTGGTACTTTGGAAGACCTGGAGTGCGAGAGTGAAGCGGTGAAAGGTTCGCGGCGTGGGTAAGAAGGTGCCTGGGTGTACCAGGGTAACATTTCAAAATGTGCGGTTTCGTAACGCGCAGCTTTTGCACATTTAACCAAATTAAAGTGTAAAAAAAATAAATGTATTCCCCAATCCAACGAAGGTCAGCACCGGTGAAGCACGTGCGCTTCTGCCGTGCTTTTAAGAGATGCCTTTCTTCTCTTATTTCAGTTGGCCTTCCAACAGCACCATAAGAACAACAAAATGCTCCTACGCAACCCACACAACAGCAGCGAGGCACAAAGTTTTGGAGGGTTTCAATCACACTCGTGGAACGAAGAATCTTCGAATCGGAGAGCGAGATTTTTATCAACTAAATGAATTTAAAGGTTATAATTTGAAAAGTTTTTAAAGTGTTATTTTGAGTAATGGTAATTACCTTTTTCTTTAAGGTTATACGATATTGTGCACTAATGCTGGACAAATATTTCTACTTAGTAGTCAAACAATAAAACTAAATAAAAAAGCAATATTAATATCTGATAAAACAAATATCTTTTATAGCTGAAACCTACAAATATACGTATAACACTTTCTCTTCATACAAGAATAAATATTGCTGATTACCAGGTGCAACATTTGCTCCTGCCTACAACCATTTGGATCGCCTCTCCGACTAGCAGCAAGACACCGTTCCGAACAAGGACACAATAATGCTGGACAAACAGAGTATGTCCACTGAAACAGCTGGCCTGTGCGGGACGTTAGACAGAACCGGCTTCTCATTAATCCATTGCAACTACAGACACCCCCCAACCCGAAGCAACGCCCTGTTCTGGATAAGGAATTGTGTCAAGTTCGCGTTTATTGACAGGAAAAAGATTTACTGAGCGTGATCTACGCTGTAGGATTGAACGATTCCATCACTCAAGCGGTTCCGCTCAAGGAAATTTAAAACAAGCAAAGCAATTTCCAACACGCAACTCTCTAGAGAGAGACAGTGAGGGAGAAAAAGAGATCGATACTAAAACATAGCGTCAAACAATTCTTATGTTCGACAGTTAATTTTCAAATTCAGTTGTTTTTTTTACGCCAAAATAGATTATAGAGCTTTTCATTTATTAAATCAGATTGAGAAAGTTAAATAAATTGAGCTTATTGTCATGATGAACGAAAAACATAAAAATATTATAACAAAGCTCACATGAAAACGGTTCTAGTTATAATGCTAATAAACGTGTCACATGCAAGTGCGGGAACTTTCAATTTCAGACCGGACGACATGAAATCAAGAACAGGATATTTACACGCGGCCCACACATGTGACGGTATTGCAATGAACCCGGATAAGCATCAGTTATCATTCATGGTGTAAGGTGCTGTTAGGTGCAATGTAACAAACAAAAACAACTCTACCAAATGCAAACAAACAATGATGTTATTGTCGCTGTTCGGTGTAAGGACAAGGACGGGGAAACTAATCATGCCTCGCTATGTTTGTTAGTTTTTAGATAAAAAATAAACAACGCACACCGTCCATGAAAGCTACACGAGCAGAGTAACTATGTTGCGCTATGCTATCATCAACTCAATGCGTAAAAACAATTTCGATAAACAAAAAAACCCATTCACAGTACAATAACATTATAGAAAGTGTTTTTTTAATCGAAAATTCCAAACATTCCGATGTGCAGCGGAGCATGACCATTCGGTTCAATATTTACGGTTCATTTAGTACAAGAAAAAGGCAGCGAAGGAAAGAAAAAATAGAAGCTTCGTACAAGGATGTATCGGCATTGCTAAAACATTCGGAGTATCATTACGGCGAGACGCAAAATCATATTCCAAGATACAAGCACTTGCAGTTCGTACAATGTTGCAAGATATTTCTCATACCATTGAAACATGATCGTATGATCAATCGAATGGCAGCTACTTTTTTATCTAAAATTCAAATTGAAACATGTAAGGTTTAAAGTTACTTGAATCAGGAAAAAATGCAGTGAATTTGGACGTGTCTCTCATCTCTGGTTCTTCATTTATCAAGGACAAACCTTCCAAGTACAATCATTTATCATCTGTTAGACGAACATTCATTCTTTTTATGAAAAAAAAACAACACTTTGTTAATAGCGGCAAGGGATGAATTAGGCGAGAGGACACCAGAGTGAACATTAGAAGAGACACGAGAAAGCACAATTAGTTTTGCCAAACCAATCCGTTCCTCAGATTTCATCTTCCTCGCTATCGTTCTCTCTCTCACTGTGAATGAATTGCGTCCTATTGATAGATTTGTCTACCGGTTACCACGTCTACGGACCATACCCTACAGAAGTAAAATGTATCCCATCAAAAATGATACATCACGTCAAGGACATCATCCTTTCAATTCGTTTTTTTTTTTGCACAGCGACAAAACTACTCCACTCAACATCGTCTTCTATTTGAGCGCATGACATTGAAACAGAACACTACTTGAGAAGAGCTATTCGCACTTCACAACACCGCACTGGGACAGGAGAAATGAGGATTCTACCAATCGTACTGACGCTATGGCATTGGGCATGAACGAAAAGTAGAAAAACTGATCCACCGCATATCATTACGGTCCTGTTTTATCCATTCCATTCTGATACCTTGGGTTATGTATGGACTGTTGGTTAAAGCATTTTGAAAATCTGTTCCATTCCTTTTTAACACAAACCAGGTAAGCTGTCATACAACGCATTAATGCTAAACGAGTTATACTAAATTTTAGATAAACATTAATAGTGTTATGAAGGTTCGGTATATCATAAACCAAACGGCTTACTTTTTCCATCCATTAACGGTTGAATGAGCAATGGAGAAAAGCGACAGACTGGCACGTTGCTAACGCCCATGTCCTTGAGGAGCAACATTATTGCCAAAGCCAACGGACGCTAATTGCTGACGAAGGTAAGGCTTCAGAAATAAAGCAAGAGACGGCAAACACAACAACCAAGCCACCTGAAGTGGCAAAGCAAGAAGGAAACGCAAATATCTCGATGGTGGACAATCGGGAGTAGAAACTGGCGGCAACCGGGTTTCATCTCGAACAGCCACTTCTAGGCCACCGCTGTTGGCTCACCCGACGCCAAAGCCGGGAAGAATCTTGTTCTACCTTACCGGTGGCATGGTTGGTTCCATTCGTACCCAACACCGGTCCCTCGATTTCATGTTGTACGCGTGGCGTCGTTAGTACATCTTTGCCATCGTACTACCACGTACATTAAGCAGTAAACGTGCTTCTTCTTGCACCTGTTTACATCTTATGTTGCCACACCAAGCTAGCGAAGCCGCCCGGTAGGTAGCTCACAGTATATGGGCACTACCTGTTTGCACTTATGCTACTCAATGCCCATTATGCTGTCAATTTGCGTCACAACCTGCCGTCGCACAAGGTCATGACACGATAGCGGTGCGAAGTACAGGAAAGGATTGAACCATCATAAACATCTTCTTCCAAGTTTGTTCGCCCACTGAAAACACTCTGCTTTTGTATGGATTTGTAGGGATTAAAGCTGGTAAGACTTTAATCGCGAAAGAATTCCGAAAATTCAACTCCAGCCCCTTTGTAACCTGGTACAATCTCTCGGTTTTTTAGAACCACTAACTTCCATTCTCGAATGGTACTATAAATGCCATAAATTTTCCCACACACTAGTCATACTGCTGTGCCCATGGTCATGAAATGCCATGCGTGAAGTCCATAGCTCACGTTGGGAGACACTGTACGATGCGATACCACACAATACCCTTTGGCATCGGAGCAGGAAACGCCCGGCACGCCGGAAACTGTGCGACAGACATCATTCACCCGCAGCAACACCAGAAGAAGCAGCCATCAATGCCAACGTACTGCAATTGGGGCAACGGGCTTGCAAACGATCAATGAACAATGCTGGATACACCAAACATGTACACTTTGGCATTTGTTTCGCTTCCAAGCTAGTTGCACAATTTTTAGTTGAAGTTAAATAAAAAGAAAGTCAATCTATTGACCGGATCGAGCATTAATAAGAAAATTTTATAAATTAATATTTTCAGCTAATTAATATTTGTAAAATTAAAGAGCTTTATTCTAACATCCCCCAGTGTTTGGGAGTTGTATTTTCTTGAGAGTATGTAGGAATATTTTTTTATTACCCTCCATGACCCCATGATAATCCGTGGCTTCCTACAGTCATCACCAGCGACCACCAATTAATTTATGATCCATAAAATTTCAACCAATGGCAGGGAGGTTTGCTAAACGATCACCAACAGTGCGTTAGTACGTACGATCGGTATGTCATTAGGAAGCAGTTGGTGGATTAATAATGTATGGAATGTTTTAGCGTTATATTATTCGAACGTACTTGATAATTGCTCATCAGATGCGGAAAAACAACAGTCACACAGTTTATAGCCCAATGGCCGGCCATGTTTTGCTTCAAATTAGCGTCAATCAACAGGCATTTGGATTTCATTGGTTGAGGTCAAGAGAGTTTCATTGATCAGTTCAAACTGCACACGTGATAGCGCACGGAGCGGGCAAAACATTGATAAAGATACAAAATCAAAACAACTTCGTTGATGAATTTGAAGAGATCAGTTAGAACCGGTTTTGCAAGCTAGGATGGGTAGGATGGAACTATACAGTTTCGGTAACCTAAAACGCCTCTGAGACATGATCTCTACCTGAATCTGTTGAAACTGTCCTAGCCGAGACCGATAAGAAAATGCTAGGAAAGAGAATTTTGGCATCGATTGTATGGAATGGCAATGGTATGGTATGATGATAATGGAATGCTTTGTATGATAGCCAGTCTAATGACGAGCTCTTCGATTTTTACGATGAACTCATAATCGTAATAAATATCAGAATAGCCAGCTGGGCATGTCATGTGAATGGCACCGGACCACTCTGACCCAGGAGTCTTTTTAGCGGAAAGTGGAGGGGTAGTAGGCGCAAACTGGATAGGGGGTCCGAATTTAGTTCATATTAAGAGCTATAGCAAATTAGATAACTTCTTCAAGAGGAAAAGTTGGTAATTTAGTCTCGATGTAGTTATTTTCTTCTAGAGAAGTTTCCCTAGTTTCCCACATTGCTTAAGTTTTTTGATATGTGGGAACAGATTGTTTTGTGTAGAATTGATTAAATTTAAAACATAATCATGGGATACATTGGTAAAGATTCTATATTTAACATCAACTAGAAAGGAATCCAGAAGCTCCAGTTCCATCACTGGAAATTAATATTACATAAACAATATAACGAAATGTGATTTTGCATAAAATTTACACATTTTACAAAGTGTATAAACATCATCAT
The DNA here is from genome assembly GCA_000473375.1 of Anopheles culicifacies. Lineage (NCBI taxonomy): Eukaryota > Metazoa > Arthropoda > Insecta > Diptera > Culicidae > Anopheles > Anopheles culicifacies. The sequence continues at coordinate 54,116 of KI422606.1, read as the reverse complement.
ACTAACTTGTTTATATTAACAATTATGTATATGTTTTTAACTGAATTTTTCAGATTTCTATACGACTTTCTTGTTGCGGGTACATTCAAGTCACGGAAGCCAGAAATGGCAGGCCAAGACCTCTCGAGGTTGTAGAGCCAGAGAAAGAAAGAAAAGAATACGTCTTCACCGTCAAGATCTGCTGATTGCCGCCATTTAGGGGGTAAATCTGCTAGTTGCTAGACGGAACACCATACATTCTTATCAGTAAGCACTATGGGGTGCTAAATTTGCAAAAAATGGCAAAATTAGTCCAACCACATAGCGCATTGGTAATAGCACAAATGGCTTAGTAAAATTAATAGGCAGTTTTAACAAACGAACCCCAGAAAAAAGTATCAAATGCACCCAAACACTCTTTTCCGTTTCAGGTGTAAAAATGGTAATATCTGTGTTTCTCCTTCGCAAGAAAAAATATGCATTTTATATATCCATATGTTATAGAACGCATCACGTTGCAGATTATACTGGAAGCGGTAGCGTTATTTGAAATTTTGATGCATTACCCACCGACCGAACATAACAAACGGCTAAATGAACACACCAATATGCGATTGCTAACTGCATGCAACGGGTGCAGTATGGCGCCGTGCGGCTGTAGGATACAGATATTTTCATACTCCCAGTTAGTCCTTGAACTTGCAGGCGCTCCAGTATCTCCCGTTGCTCGGCAACAAAATCGATTCCCACCTGGGCCTTTTGGGGTGGCAAGGAAACCGTATCCCTGCAGGCTCAGGTGTATGAAACGGTGAGCTTAATAACAATGAAATTTCATGTTTGCAACAGAGCCTTTTCCGAGAACGCAAGGATAAAACCACGGGCTATTCAAAACAAAATTCCATTAAATCGTTAAATTGATTGGGGTAGCTCAAATAAACGTTACGATATAGGAGGGCAAAGAAAATAATAATTATTAATTACGTTAAGTGTTTCTTCTTCAAAGTTCAATATATGACTGTTTAAGAATATGATGTAATCATCGAAGAAATCATCACAAACTACACAGAAAAAGCTCAGGAATATATTCTCAAGCAACAAGTAGTAAGAAAGATAATAAATTAAAACAAACAGATATATGCAAATATTTTTCGCCCAGCGAGATACGACATTTTAGTACACAGGCGTTAGTATACGCTTAAGTTTATTTGACGTTCCTTTACCCGTTCCCAGTTTATGTTGTGCAATGTTTCATTCGTTAGTTATGGACGGTGGTACGACGTTTGAAACATGGCGTAAAGCCCAAAACCCCAGCAAAAACAAAGAGATGAGGGAGAAATTGTTTACAACCTCAAGGCACACGTGCTGCGTGTTGCTTCACCTCTTTACGCCACCGTCATTTTACGTCGTTGCGTCCCGAGAGCGCCACCAGGCGTCTCCATTGGCAATAAGCGGAGAAGCTGTGTGCACGTCCGCCCATCATCAGACATGCACGGCCGGCCGTTCGTATAGTTCGTGGCTGAGGGTGGAACTTTAATCGAAAACTGCCTGCCTGCTGTCGATTCAAATTTCACACACCATTTGGTCAAATATTTGCAACGATCACAAGTTAATAACGATCTGAAAGGAACGTAGATTTGAAGAAGAAAACAAAAAAAAAATATCCCGTTCAATGTTCCTGGCACGAGATCTTGTTTTTTTTTTATTGTTGCTGTTCCTGTCCCATCCCGTGAGTACCGAACGCCGTTCACTTACCGCTCGTGGAGGTTAAATATTCCTTTTCTTTTGCGTGTGTTGTAAAATTGGCTGCATAATGTCAGCAAAAGCGGTTGGCCCAAAAACTAGTCGCGCTGTTAATCCTATTTTCATATTTTACCGATTAGAGGCATCTTGGTCCACGGCCAACCGATTAATTTAGAAGTGTTTTGACAGACGCCATACAAATATCGATAGGCGTTGGGATACCGAGATGACACTTGGCTAATTTGTTCTAGCGTATCTCCAAAACACGCGAATAGCTGAAATTGCCAACAAATTCAAAAGAAATGAAGCGAACGAGATTCACGAATCAACCACACCTCTTGATCGTGTCCCCTAGCACATAAGGGAACGGCAGACAGATTGAACTAAAAATAAGCAAACGCAATCAAATATTCAGGAAGCCACGGAGCCGTAAAATGGGATGATATGCCTGTTGGATTCAAGTAGCGAGAGGTATGTAATGGAATTATATGAAGAGGATTGCAACATAAATTTAAAACATAAAATTCCATTCATATCCCAAGCTTTAAAAATGATGTTAAATGTTTAATATTAAAGGTTAATTTATTTCTTTTTTGCAATTCTCTTAATTTAAATGGTATAATTCGTAAAACATGAACAGGAAGTATATTTTTGTTTTTGTATCACTGCCTGGCAATATCAGACTTAATTTATCACATAGCAGATCAGTTAGTTCATACTACGGGGGGCGGTCCGAATGGGATTTGAACCCCGATCCGAGGTGTGAAGGCCCGGTGCCGAACAACTCTCCCACCGGGCTGCCCCAACAGGAAGTATATTATGAACTTTTTATTCAAAAATGATGAAATATTTAAAAACCTAACGCAACGTAATTGTATCAAACAGTTCCACTCGAAGCTTGCATTTAAACTTTTAACAACTTTTTATTTAAAAATGATGAAATACTCAAAATTCTCAGCGCAACGAAATTGTATCAAACAGTTCCACCCGAAGCTTGCATACACAGCAAGAACAAACCAAAACGTTGTGCATTGGCTACGACGGATCGTGAGCTTTGACATTTACCTGAACGGTAACCCATTACTGTGCCAACCACCCTTTTGTTAGTGGGTAGCACACAATGCATAAAAACAACCCGATTGTCCACGAGGAAAGGTGAACGAAAAATGTCACTTGGAATACGGAAATTCTCTCTTGTAGCCCGCGATTCAAAAACATTGGGAGAGACCGGACTAACCCATGATGGGGGGAAAAGGGATACAGCATGTAGGACGACCATTGTCAAAAGTTCCTTTTTCAGTGGTTTTGGTTGACTACTGTAATGACCATTATTGCGTATGTTTTTCGTCTAGAAAAGGAAAACAATGGCCGGGATTTGCTGAAGCGGTAGCTTACAATGATTTATTAGCATATGTACGATTTTTTTTTCGAATCTATTCCCGTCTAATGCGTATGAGTCAGAACGCTGTGCGCTAATAATACTTGCATATTGTGAAATATTAGATGTAGATTGTGCAAATGTATAACCATGACTGGGGCTAAGGATTCTCCCTTCAGTATGTATTTTGAAATAATGAGGTAAAGGAACTGCAAGCTAGCAGATTAACAGCACAGTGGAAAATACAAACATTTATACACTTTTTTAAGCAAACACGTATAAAAACAGAAGAAGATAATTAAGCACACTAACTAACTAACCAACGGCACCCTAGGACCGTTACAAGCATACCGGACAGAAATACATATCCACTAACCCACTAGCCACTGTCTAGAGTATCATGTTTACCTTGAGCCATCTAAAATCTCTGTCCCGTGACCAAGTTTTTTTTTTCTTGAGCGAGCCATCAACACATTGTTAACATAGCCAGGGAATGTGGACTCTAGTAATCCTTAGGAGCGATGACGTAAATCCCATTACGTCATCCATCCTGTGGTACCGTTTCACTCCCACCATCACCCCATTAATCGAACGTAGGGATGATACGGTTAGAACAGTTCCAATTGCCGATCAGTGGAACGAATGCGCGACTTGGAAAACACACAAATGCAAATAATAGTGGCCCTGCTACGTCCTTGATTGTAAGGCCGAATTGTGGTTATTGATACTTCCATTCCAATTTATGCTGCTTTAATACCGAACTGAAATTTATGAAGCAATGGATGAACAAATACGCACGAAAACTTGGCCGTTTCGTTCAGCTTGAAGGTATCCCGTAGTATATTATTGGCTAAACGCTATGCAATGGAATGAATGTGTATACATTTATAATACTTAAAATGTTATAAAATAGAGGTTAAATGATGCATTATAACAAATATGTAAAATGCAAAAATGATGTTGCAAAATGGTGATTTCTAGCAACGTTGTTCAACATCCGGTAGCAATGTGGAAAAAACTTTCCATAACCGAGAACCGCCATGATAATGTTTCCAAAACAGAAACCGTTGTCAAAAACTTGTTTTTACCATGATGAAATAGAAAGTTCTGTACCAAAAGCGTATATGCATGCCGCATAAAACAGCGTGTTGCACAAGCAGCAGTACGGGGGACGATGAACGGGACAGACGGGCAAACGAACGGGCGAAAATCGGTCCATGTACGTGCTGGCTGTGGAATCAGCAGCAACAGCAGCAGAACGTGTGCGAACTATGTTACGACAGCTGTTGTCCAAATTTCAAGGTTTCTATCGTGCTTTCGTGGGCTTTCCCGGCACTGTACCGTATAACATGGTTAAATTCTTAGCCCTGCCACATATTTGCCACCATCGCTCGTTTCATCCAAGCGAGCGGGTGCGAAATGTACAACAATCGGCATATCAGCAACATTAATCATATGCTCGATAAAACTTAGTATTATCGTACGGCTAATATAGAACGAATTTTTCCCCCGTTTTAACAGGCCTTGATTCATGGCCTTGAAGTTGGTTTATTTATATTTTTTTCTAACCTTTTATTACGCTCAACATTGTCTCACGCAGTAGTGAGATGCAGTGTTGAATATCGATTGAAAATGGGTGTATTGAAATATGAAAACCACCGGCAGATGCTATCGTGTGGGAAACATTTGATTGCATCCGAGTTACGGCTAATTACAAAGCTTTCCGCTAATCATTAGCCAATGCAATGCTCCCAAAAACCAGCACATCGGAGGAGAACACCCCGAACGGAACCAGCGATAGCAAACGTCATTTTATCCACGCCGAAGCTAACCTATACGTCAAATCGGAAACTGTCTCGAAAATAAACACGACACACAGGCGGCCATGAATAGCAATGCAATTCTATATGCAAATCACAATTGTTACTGCTCCGCATCGTACAGAAAGAAACCCGCTACTACATACCTGAGTACTTGTGGTCACTGTGTTGCACATCTCTATTTTCCTAACCACCCTAGGTTCGGATTGGGACACTAGCGAAAACCCTGGTTTGTGCCGGGAACCGATTTTTGCACCACTTGCAGCCAGTTCGGTCGGACTTCTCGCTCTCCCTTACATGCGGCAAGGCGCGCACACGCGGAACACACAGACGTACGGCACGAACGATACACGCGGTCCGCTATATGATGTACACTGTTCGTACGGGTACGGGTTGCGTCCTGGTAGTGGGGACCGGATATAGAAAGTGACCCCGGGAAATGGAGCGTATCGGTGGAAAGTTGGTAGGAGGAGGTTGGTTTGCACTGTCTCCTCCGGGTCCGGTTGCAGATTTCACTGTCACCGTGGAACGGTTGGTGGGAACAGCACGGTACAGCAGAACAAGGCAGGAAGGTGGTTCCGGGATTTTGAAGCGTATCGATCGACCTTTGGCTTTTCGATCTACCGGAAGGATCGCGCACGGCGCTTCAGACCACAACTTGTCGAAGCTAAACGAAAACACACCCGTCACACCACGAGCCAATCAACACAAAAACGATGAAATTGGAAAAATGGGACTAAAGCGATGATTATTCGTCGTCGGGCAGGGAACTCACGCGTCCATGCTGTTTGACAGCCACTCACGCAGTCAACGCAATCCAAGGACGACACGATTTTCCCGCTACCCGTGCCGGGGAAATTTGCCATTGACAGCTCAGTTTGTTTCGAACGAAGCGCACGTTGAACGTAGGGTGTTGAGCGTTTCCTTTTGAACGAATCGCTAGTTTACGGTACATTGAACGATTGTTTTTCGTTGATCTAATCACGGAGAAAAGGTTTCTGCAAGCTTTGAATGTTATCAAACCTTTCCATTTCTATTTTATTTCAAAAACAGACCTTCCGATTAATCTTTCAGCAGCACGCCAAGCAAATCGTTCGCACTACACTGTAGAGCATTTTGAGTGACCATTTGACATTTCCATGAAAGCCGGTCACCCAATTAACAAATATAAATAAAATGAGACACGTGGTTACACAAAAATCTAGCAAAATTGCAAAGTGATTTCATGAAAATTGATTTTAAAGTATACTACAATGATTGTCAATCATATGAAATTTATAGCAAAAGACTCATAAAGGATTTTCAAGATGAAATCAATACAGAAATGTGCATTATACGCCTCAATGTATGCATATCGCAACGCATGTCGCAAAGATTGCAAAGATCCGAAGGATGTGGAAAAAATGGTTCAATAAATAAAAAAAAAATAGATTGTGAACTTTGCCTCAGGTTCAGGTTGCTATCAGTGAAAACTCTGCTGAAATAGAGACGAACAAATCGATTTTCGGATTTGGGAATGTTATCAAACATTTATCATTTCGATTAAAATTTATGTGTTGTTGGCAAACAATTGCAATGAATTTTAATTGGGGATTGCATTGCCAAAAATGCAATGAATTTTCCTAGTTTCTTGAATTTTTACGGAATGAAAACATACTTTTTTAATATTCCAACAAGCTGCCAAATAAGTGTTTGAATAGAACAGTTGTCGGACATTGTCAAACGGCTGTCAG
>KI422606.1:0-28144 GCA_000473375.1 Anopheles culicifacies | reverse complement strand
AATTAAAAGGCTCATTCAGTTTTGTCCATCATCTGGCATCTTATTCAGGTTTTTTTTAAAAGTCAGGCAAGCTTGCTCAGGATCTTTATCATTCTTCAAGATCAAGATCAGGTTGTATCCAAATATCTGTTCTACGAAAAGGACAAGTCAATCGTGTAATATTTGGGAGAATACCTTATTGGTAAAACTAGTACAACACCATCCCAATAATTCTAAAACAGAGTTGGAGACAGTAAGATTATGTCACAGAAATAACTTCAGCTTATTGTACTACATCACTCTTACTTTTCTACATGAAAATTCTTATTTCAAAAAATTATGTGAATAAGAAGATTTTTGACTAAAACTATTCTTGTACTAGAGATATTTTCCTGAGTTAAGCTTATCCTAAACATCAGCACATGTTCACCAAGCAGAAGTGTTGTAACGGTACAAGGTTGCGAATAAACAGTTTATCGAACGTTTTTGTCCTCGCCGTTTATTTCGCCGCTCTGTACGGCAAAAGTTCGCCACAAACACTTTCACAAAACTGGCAAAGTTTGTTCCCCAGTAACTCCAAGTTGCTCCACGTGGCACAGCCTAAGGCACACGATGTTATTCGTAGGATCCACTGCACGCCGCGTTGTTAATCTTTTACGACTCGTGACGCTGTTGATCGATAGTGAAAAACTGTTCCCGTGTGAGTTGCTTTCCGTGGTTCGCCAAAAGGCCCCCGAGGAGTTGTAATCGATAAAAGTCTTACATGGGAAAATAAATGCTAGCGTGCGTCCCCTCAAACTACACGCGTGGTTAGAAAAATAGTGCCAAATCCATGCAAATTGTCCTGTTACGCAATACGCCTTTTGCCTATGTTGATATAATAAACACTAAACGGAACTCATTTCTTTGTTTTATTTCAGAATCTAGCACAAGCTATTGCTGGTGGAGGCAAGTCCATTCTAAATCGTACAACAGCTGTGTGTGCGCGCCAACATTTGGAACGCGTTGCTGGAAGGGACGTGCACAAACAGAATATACGTTGACCGTGTCCGGTGTCCTTGTTTGTGGAAAATTAAAGTTGATGTTGACTAATCTCATATTTGGTAAGTGTTTTTTTGTGCCACGATCGTTCATTTGTGCACGTTTCAGGTGTGTCGATGTTGCCCAGGTTTATTTTTTGTTTCCTATGCAAAGGTCTCAAGACACTCTCCGCCGCGTCTGGTAGTAGGGGAGGAGGGGGCGATCCGGTTGTTATTCAACTCATTAGGGGATCAATTTGATTGATTCGATCCCGAATTCTCACCCACACGGTTGGGTGAACGTGCGTTCGTTGCGTCACAGCATTTGTGGGAACGTTTTATGATCCTTTTTTTTCTCTTTTTGGGTGCTTAATTTGTTCCGAACAGACACTTTCGAGATAGATGTTTGACCCGGTTTGAGTTCACCGGTTATGGTGATTTTTAAATTTATTACTTTAATTTTATCGCCACTAAACAATCACTGGGCGCACGTGATTTTGTTTGAATAAAGATTTGTTCGCTTTTTCCTTTTTTTTTGCTTGAGTTGATGCATTCAATGTAAACAAATTCATTTCGGCTTGTTTTTTTTTCTTCTTGCAACATGCGAAATCCCCCAAAATGTGTAAAAGTGTGCAAAATGTACTTAAAACTGTACGGCGCGCTTTCACATTGTCGAAAGTTACGCCGCGAATGGGGCGTATCGGTATCCAATTAAGCCTGGCTGGTAGTTTAATTTAGTCGCGGGATCTGTTGCGAATTAAATCAACCGGTGCATCCGTTTTTTTCTTCTCTCTCTCTCTCTCTTCTTTCTCGTATTATCATTAAAAAAGCTCATCTGTCATGTCGTGTGTATTTCCCTACTCGGTTACATGCGTTCACGTCGTGTCCGTCTCGATAGTACACGGCGTCTGTACATTGAAGATGCACGAACTTTCTTCCCAAAAAAGACGTACAAAACCATAAAATGATTCGTTTCACTTTGGCATCGGATCGATGCAACCGAGCCACTCCTTCGAAATTGGCGGAAAAACGGAAAAGAAGTGAACTACACAAAACCATGACATTACTTACACGATTTAACGTTGTGCGATATGAAAGCACCATGCGGTGCGACTAAACCAAACATAAGCGACAGAGAAATGTGTGTGTATGTTTTATTGTTGCGCCGAAAGAAAGTGACGTTGTTTTACGTTGCAAATGCGAACTTGCAACAATGTTGACGTTTCGTTTGACTTCATTTTGCGATCGATAACAGTTTTCTCTTTGAATAGATTAAATCCTTTAGCATTTGATCGTTATGTAAAAAAAAAAAGCAATTAAAAGGATTTAAGGAAGGTTTTAATGTAAATTAGTTTAATTATTTCTGCGTTGAAGAGAGCGAGGAACTAAATCGCTTTGCGAATACAATTATGAGCACTCTGTTAAACTGCAGTCCAGTAGAATATACACCGGAGAAAGTGCGGCATGAGTCGGTTTTCGATTAAACAATTCGATAAAATTGCATCGCAATCGAGCGTCGATACACATTCACTTCCAGCAATACTTTCATCCCATCTTGCTTCCTTCCGACCGGGTAGACTGCTTCACCTAGGTACGGCTTTTTGTATCCGCGGAGACATTACGTACGCGCGCGCCCGCCTGCAGCTTATTAGTCGCGCACAGTGTTTACTGCCACGAGCGCATGAACCAACTCAAAACGGGCCCTGTGGCGGCTGCTAGTCAATGGTTGCGTTTAGTGAACGTTTTACTGGTGCGCTTCATCTTCCGGGCAAACCCCGGGACCGGTTGCAAAATGCGAGCTAATGTTTTTCTTTTTCCTTCCAAACGACGATTGCAACCGTACAGATGTGCGCGTTTGCAGGGCTTGCCCGAAGTGCATAACGATGGAGGACAACGGCTGCCCCGTGTACGACGGCGATGGTGATGTTGATGACGACGACCCCGGCATGTGCCGCGGCAGGGCACGTTTTTCGCGTTGCGTTAGACAGGAAATGACCGTTCGGCCATCCGAAAGCAACAGCAAACGAACGACCGGGACCGATCGGTTTTAGAAAGTTGTAACCAAGCTAGAGGGCCACAGATCAACAGGCGAACGATAGACTTTCGTTCGTTCGCATCGCAAGACGCTTCTAAGACGTTCGTATTAGTGACGGTTTCAATATTTCGAGACAAAACAAAAACTGTTGCCTCACTATGACGCTTACAGGTTAAGTTGTTAACTAATGGTTGTTTAGTAAACATAAGAGATCATTTCAAAGTACTTGGTACTAAAATTAAAAACTATTTAATTGATGCTTGTTTGTTCAATTGGCAATAATTCCCTACACCTTGGCAAATTTCTTAAATCTTTTGAGCGTCAAAAGGAAAAATCAAAACTGATCACGAATTACACATTGTGCCACATTGTTGTTTCTGCTAAAACCGTGGGGGGAGGGGGCACATAGGCCAAGCGAAAGGGAACGTGCTTATTTTCCCTTCCTTCCTTCTAAGGGTGCAAAGCTCACCCCATAAAATATTGATGGGAATGCGAAGGCAGGCAATCGAAAATCAGTAAGAAAAAAAAGGGTGATTTGTTGCAAAAGAAGGTGCAGCCAGATGAAAACTGCACACGACGGCACACAATCAGTGGTGTACGTTTTTCTAATGCTCTGGTGATCGGCTTCGTTTTGTTTCGGGTTTGGTTTTAGCTTCATGTTCTTCCCGCGTTGGCTTTAAGACACCGACCCCATTCACTCTCGATCGATGGCTGCAAAAGGTGCGGCTTTTGGGTTTTGCTTGTTTAGTTTGTTTTCTTTTTTTTTTCTCGTCTTGTTTCGCCTAACTGATGAGTCTCGAAACGTGCTTCGCCTCTGGACCGGTGAATGGATGATTTTATCATACGAAAATACTTTGTATCGGGCTGGCTTACGAAATTAATCTCCTGGAAAATATACTCCGTTCTGTTCTGTGTGTAGTTGATCGAAAACATAAGATAGTTCGAGAGTATTCGTGATAAAAGAGTGTTAAGTTAGGAAGAGTCTTATAAATTTATTCGTAAACCAGTTGATATGTCCGCTACTGTAGTTTCTCATCGGATATACACGCCACCGGATGAAGTAACGCATTTACAGCACCTCGCAGTCGACACTTTCTGCCTTACATTACTTCCGACCGGTAACCGGTCACAATGAACTATCCACATGCACACATAAATAACGCGGGCAAACCGGAAGGGCAAAAGTTACGATACCACGTAATCGATTACGGCTCAATTAATCAAGCTAATTAATTAATTTAGCAATCATCGTCGAGACCAGCGGGAGGAAGGCGTACTAAAATGTGATCTGTTCCATGTTAGGCTTTTGGAAGTCAACTAACTAAGCAACTAAACTACACGCGCCTTAGCGCTGTGGGGTGTTGGAAAGTGAGAGTGACTAATCGAGGAAATGAGACTTAGACCAAAAGAAAAAAAGAAAAGACCACAGCTTCCAAGTTTCCAGACTAGGCCCGGTGCTGATGAATGGCGTTGGGTGTAATTTCCATCTCTAACGAACGCGGCTGTATAAATCAAATTATCGATTGATAGTGAATATTATGAAATCTAAAGTGAATTAGAGAGTTCGGATACAGTTTCCACGGTCTCTCGGCTAATGATGACGGGTTTACCATCGTGCGAATGGTCTAATGATCTGTTCGAATACGTCTCTATAGCTGAGTATTTGCATAATTTAAACATAATTAATAACACAATGTAAAAAATGATGTAATGACTTACTTTAAAACCATACTGATTGAACTTACGTTTTTATTTTCGATTCTATTTTAGGTTGTTTTTGCATATACGTGCAACTCGCTGTTATTTAAAATAAGACTCGAGCTGAGCTATACGCGCAACCTCATAAATCGGATAAACCACGTTCAGCAACGATAGCCCTGACGATCGGTGAAGCATGCAAAGAGCGCTGAGCGCGTTGTGTACACGTTTGGTTTGCAACCGTTTTGCGCGCGTGTCTATGTGTGAATAAGCGAGCCACCGATCTGGATTATGTTGCACACAAGGCAAGGTGGCAGAATTGCTGCATTGGCTGGTTTTTTGTAGCAATGCTCCCCAAGGCTAAGACGATTTACTGCCGCTCAGCAATCACACGCTGGCGCAACAGCTCAGCTCAGAATGGGACAAATGTGCTGAGATCATATTTCTTGGTACGATCGGGTCACGGTGTACGTTCATGTTGCTGATGCGTTCGCACCTCGACCGAGATGTTCCGAGATTGCCTACCCACTCCGAGGGATTCATTCGTACTTTTTGGGTTTGCTCACATCGATTCAACTGGAATACGTAGTTCCCCAACGCGCTAGTAGAATGCGTTTGAATTGAACTCGTGGTAAGATTTGCTTTTCAGTTGTGGGCTTTCTCCGGCTTTTGTGTATTTTATGTTATTGCTGTAAAGATATAGCACGAAAACCTAAACCGGTCCCAGGAAACCGTACAACTTCTTATTTATTACGACGGTTTCAAGAAGTTTACAAGTTGATCCTTGAGTTATCGCTAGACTAAACAGCATAGTTGCTAGTTCAGTAAATCAATCTCGTCTATGGTACAGGTATGTGTTCGTGTGCGTTGTACGTGGACATTCTTTAGCGATCGTTTGTATGGTTGTTTTATTTTTAAAAGAACACATCTCCTCCGGCAACCTGGTATGAGCGTGCAAGTGTGCACTTAGAATGCATTTTTCCTATTTTTGGAAAAAAACGAATCAACCTTAGAGTTTCTTTTGGTCGTTTCCTGCCAAGCGTACTAAATATATGAATGCAGCAGCTACACGTCTTGGGAGTTATTTTATTTCACGTTTAAATATAAACGTGTAGCAAACGTACTGTTTGACATTTTTCGTTTGAAGGTTGTGCTGTAAAAAAATCGATTACAACATAGAAAAAAACAAAACATGGAGGTTTTATTTGTTTTACGTTTTATTTAAAAGACGTTCAGTATTACATTGAAAAATGCATCTATTGTGTTATAAATATGTAATATAACTCGTGTTCAAGAAATCGTAACCACTTACTTAAGTTCCCCGAACAGTTTGTTCAAGGTTCATAATTTAAATGAAACTAGCTGTTCAGCTAAGGTGGCGGCATCCTTGTGGTTTATTTATGGGCACTTTATATGTATTTTTTTTTAATGTTCAACCGAATGAAGAAATCAATACTTCAAGAGCATGTGAAAGGTATGAAGTGTACATCGTGTCCGTGCGGCAAGGGAATGTGCGAAGCACGAATGAAGAAGGATCGTTCAATTAGGCAAGATTCAGGACTACAATCAGATCGGCTTCCTTTATATCGCAACGTGTATTTTCCTGCTCACATCATCTTTAGTTTCATCTGGCTGTACTTGCAAAAAACCAACGAGAGAAAAAAATCGTACCAAGTCTTTAGCGCTGCAACATTGCAGTCGTCCGGGGCCCGCAGTATCCGTGTCACCGAAGACATTGCCTGGCAGCGGTCAAGTCTGCACCCCCCCCCAAAAACCGGTTCTCCGGGTCTGGTCGATTTCCAAGAATCATGCTTCACCTCTCGGATCACCGCGCTCGCACGAAAACCGATGCCAAACGGCGTTGACCACCGAGGGCGATCCGTGGTCGGGCGAGGTTCTCTCTCATTTCTTATGCGTCGGTTTTCGTTCCACACAACGAGAACGTATACGTATTCTTTCACGGGAAGCAATCATCGGCAGGCGTCGTCAAGGTGGCCCTCGAGCACGAACATCTAGTCCGTCTCGTTCGACGCTTTGTGCAGCACCCTGTGTGCCGATCTTGCCGGCGATCTTCACTTGTTTCTTCCCCGAGAAAGCCCCAAAAGTCAGTCTTCGTCGAAATCTCGTTAGTGGCGAATACCAAAACCAGTTTGCTGACCTGATTCTTGTTCGCGGTACAGACGTTAGGGGGCAAAAAAGGGCCAAACCACTCGATTGCTTTGCATGGCGCTGTATCGATCGAGGATGCGTTTTGCAACTTCCGCAGTACACGTACGGTAACGATCGATTAGCTTGAACGGGCGATTCTATCGGGCTTTTCTTGAAACGTTCCATTTTAATGTTGCTTTTGAGAGGTGAATTAAAAGATAATACACTTTTTAAAAGAGCACGCTTTTATTATGAAGATAATCAGCTTAAACATTAAAGCGCATGCATGATTAATAGCATCGAATGTATAATGTAAGAGTAAGTTTCATTAAAACACTGCGTTTCCCGCTGAGTTTCGATTGCGTTAACGATAACGTTTTAAAGTTACTGACAGATGACAGTTTCATTTTCGTTTTCACTTTAAAGTTTCTAGCCCGTTCGTCGGCTCGGTGGATACACGCATAAGTCACGCATGCTGCCGCCGACAAGGTAAACCGTGACGCTGCTGCCAGTTGCACAACCCTTTCTCTTTCTCTTATTGAAGTTGATATGTTTTCTCCCTGTTTTAGCACACACACACTACTCGGGCCAGAGTGCTTGGTCATCGGGATGCTGTGGTTGGAGTTGTTGGAGGTGGTTCCCATCCCGCCCGGTTGCCGTGCGTTTTCTAACCGCGTGATAGTTTGTTTGGTTTTGGTTTTATTTTATAACTTGCCCTCCGGCAGTCCTTTCAATCTCGCGCCAGCACGGACCCACCCAGTCGGCTGTTCGTGCACTCAATTTGGAACAGTAATTGCACTGCGGTACGTAATGCAATTCTGCAAGACACTTGGTCGTCAGATGTTTGCGAGTGGTGGATTTGAGCAACGGCGAAAACACAAACTGAACAAAGAGCAATGACCACCAAGCGCCGTCCAAAGACGACGGTGACGGTTTTTTATTTGGTATCTGTCCGGCTGTTATGCACCTATGGGCCATTAGAGGTGTTTAGTGTCGTGGGAATACGTGTATGCAAGTTATTTGCGGCGTGTCAGCTGTGTTGTTTAGCGAGCCGATGTCATTTGTCTTTATGACCCCTTAATGGTATTTAAACTATTCAACGGGAACACGGGTTCACAAAACTGTCCGCCGGGTGGTGAGGCAGGTACGATTAAGCTAATACAATTTATGTCTCAATCGTGTGTAAAGCACAAATAATTAAACAAAGTACTAACTTCTGTTATATCACAATATTTGGAGGTTGTGAGCATTTCGAGCGTATCTCGAAGTTCTTCAAAAATCGAATGTCGTTTGACACGTTTAATAACAAACAACCTTAGTAAAAGTTTTTTTTTAATTAAACAATATAAAAGAACACGTATTTGAAAATAGACAAATGCCTTTTGGGGAAAAAACTGTCAAATTTTAAATATCTCCGTGTCTCCGAGTTCTCGTAAGTTAATTAACCGCGAAATTCCATTTAAGTGACATACAGTATTATTACATATTTTTTTGGATTTATTACAAGTTTACAGTTTATAACTTTCTTTTAAAACGTTTTTATTGTACACTGTAATCGTACAACCCATGATCGATTGTGCAAGAAATTATTTTTCATCTTTTTTCTCCCCTCAATGTTCATTTTTCCCGAACAATGTACTCTCGATGCGAACGATCCTCTTGTCATTGATGTCACACCCATCTGTGTCACGGACGAAACAACCGATGAAGTAAGAGAAGCAGCATCATTTCTAACATGATGCCGCGCATTGCAAAGCTTCACCGGGTCATCGATCAACTCTGGGTCCGCTGGTGAATTATTACTGCCGCGTATGTATGCACGGCGCAATGGCAACGTATCATTCGTCGTTCGAATCCTACTTTCCCATCGACTTTATGACATGCCGTTGCCGCTCGGTCGCACACGGCAGCATGGCCTCCGCGGGAGTTTCACGCCAAATTCAATTATGGAACTGTCGATTCCATAATTTCTGCTCGGAGGTTTGCCGAAGGCGTTGCTTTTCATAATAGTCTTCTCCTTCGAGAAACGCTTTTGATGGGAAGGCGGGCATTAAGAAAGAAAAAAAAAAGCTTCGAGGGAGAACAAAACTGGTTGCTCTCTAATTTGCATGCAGCCGGCAAGAAGTGTGTTCTGTGAATGAGTTCATGGAAAAAAAACAAGGTCCATATCTTGTGCACACCTCCGTTCGCCACTATAGCTTCAGTGCTGTAGTAACCTTGGTCAGGTGATGATGTCCGATTGGGTAATTTGGAAACACATCAAACGAGAGAAGTAAGCACATACGATTGGGCTCTTTACAGTGCACTGTACCGCTAGAAGCATTCTGAGCGTAGTTGTCGCCTTCGTGTAATGGCCACTGTGTGCTTAATCTGACGTCAAACGCGACGAAGCGTAGTTTGGTTTTCGGCGCTCGGTGCCGTTGCGGAGGTTCGTCGCCTAGCGGATTTGGAGGCCATTGAAGTTCTTTGTTTGTGTGTGCACTGTAAGTCGAAACGATCGTAAAGCAATGTGGAAAAGGCACAATCATTTCTTCACCAAATCTTCAACCGATCACTTTCGGACGAGGTCGTTGGTCGCGTTCAGAGATGCATGAAGCAGTTTGGATACTTTTTTTTCTCTCTTATTCAACTACTCCTATTCTGTGTTCTGCTTTAAACGGCTTCGTTATGAGTCCGGTGCGGGCGTCTCCAAGGTTTGACTGTTTTTTTTTTCAGCAATAATTTTTCATCGCATTACTACACCGGTCAATTGGTGGTGGGGTGGCGTGATTTCTTCCCAACCACTAAACCCCCTTATGACTCACCGGCCTAACGATAATGCGTGAAGCACAGATAAACTTGCCGGCCCGAATGTACAACACCCTCGAACCTGGAACGGAGAGGTGTCCAATACTTTTGCAAACCACAACGCTTTTGAAGGCAAGCGGACGGGGCAGACGTTATGTTTCAAGGGAAAATGTTCATGTGAAACAGCAACCACAAAACTCGGTACCACAAACTCACGCCGTTGCTGTTTGGGATGGCGTTTACGAACCAGTCATTTTCTCTCGAGGACCCGGTTGTGGTGCCGTATATTTATATGTTTATTTATGCTTTCTTTGATTGAAGATCCGAATTGTATCTTTCTTTGCTTCTCTTTATTCGTCACACCTTCCATTTCTCTTCACTTACCGGAAAACCGAGGTTTTTGTTTGTATTCTGTGAATGTGTTGTTGTTTATTTGTTCGTCTTCGTACCATTCTCACAGTCATTTTATGCTTCATTATTTTGTACTTTGGGCCCGTGTCTTTTTTATGGCATTATGACTACCTACCTCCCCCGGATTCCACACGCGAATGTCTCTGTAGCAGGTTTTTCTTCGACCGAAAAATGCTGGTACGCGACGTTTGCTACAGGTGCGATGGATCTCAAAGTTGTGAATTTTGTCTTGTGATCTTTTGAATGCAGCACATTTGGAGTTTTTTCTTCGACTATCATCTTTTGTTACAACCTGTGGTAAGGTCCATCGAAAACGCACGGTGGCTGGCTAGCGGAACGTCTATTCAGTGAAAAGCGATAATTTTAATATTCGTTCACAATATGCGTCAAATTATGCTGCTGGCCTCTTGCTTTTGTTACGCTGTACCGCTTAATCTCGCACCGTTGTCTAATGTGCGATACGATACGCGAACGCAGCGCAAGCCATAACTCAGGTCGGCGCTGACATCTTCTTCCAGCGTTTGTGACATTGCGGCACCTACACCACTTTTCGCCCAGCTTTCGAGCTCGGTCCCATCCCAGTGTTTGGAAAGATGGCAACCACCAAAGCAAAGGGATGAGTATTTCTTTTTTTTTCAAATTTACTTTCACATCTAAGACACGGTTGTGGTTTTGGAAACCGCGGCCCGAAGACAGTGCGTTATTATTTACGACGTATGCTATTACCGCAATTAACGTAGGTGTGGAAAATGGTTGACGAATGGTGCTCTACGAACGTGTCTAGTGGCAGAGAATAGTGTTTGGCGTCCGTAAAACGCACCAGTGAGTCATACAATGTAATCGGGTGTACGGGTCATACATCAGAGCGTTGGGACATTGATTTTCAACAACTTCTCCATTGTTTACCTCTGCAACTCAATTGTAGTACTTCTGCAGAACTAACTAAAACTGCTGGCGCCTGTTTGTATCAATTGTGGTTTCTAAAAGTGGACATGTTCTTGATGGGGCGATTTGTTTGGGGCACTTGTCCGTATTCGTTGTTTCATTTTTTGTTGTTGCCTTAAAGTCCCTTCACATACCAGCTATAGACCAAACGATCCTCTCTTGAGTTTTTTTAAAACAACACACTTCGCGAATGCTGCGGGCACTTCCGAACAGTGTTACGCCACCGTACCATTGTGAAAGACGCTTTAAGGGTCCAGCAAAGAGGAGAAGCTATGTTTAAATTGCGGCTATAGAAGCGCGAGAACTTCTGGGAGTTTATTGCCCCCTCTCTCTCTCTCTCATCATAAATCATATCATTAACCTGAATTGCAAGGTTTCACGTTACAACCCTGCTGGAATAAATCATGAACCGAGGGACCCATGACCATAATGCTGGGGAATAGTGTTCTTAGCATTCTTGAGCTTTGAAGTTATTGTGGCATGTTCAGAATTAGAGCTATCTGGCTGTGTTCTGCGTAACGGAGGTTTCTATTTTAATGGTCAAACGATTGGAGACTCTCTTAGCGCCAACTGAAACAAAAGAACGCACTCAAAGAAAACTCTTACGCTGAAAGATTTTGCGTTAACGTTTGTCTTATACGTTGTACCATCCCTAATAGCCTACTCGAGACGTATTGTGTTTGTGTGATGTCTCGTTTGTCATATTACCTAAAACATTTTATGCTAAAGTTCACTAGGGATCAAAAACCCCTATGATAACGGTGCCTGCACCTGAAGCGAGAAACTGTTGTTCTAAAGTGACCAGATGGTGAGTAGCAGCCCGCATCAAGAGTAGCGTATATGTTAATTGTGTTTTCCTGACTTTCTTTGCTCACACGCACGATACGACGGTGTGCATCGTTCGTGGAGGCGCCATCTGGCAGCAACCTTACGCGAGAAGACAAGGGCCAAAGCGGAGTAGTACCGCATGGTCATTGAGCTTATATGGCCGGCGGTTGCGCTTACGCACATAGATGCTAATGGAGCTTTCTCCATTAAAGCAGGTAGTGCGTTTTGATAACATTATCCCCTGCCCTGGATGGGGCATGCAGTTGTGCACCGATGATGTAGCCAAGCGGTGAAAAGTTGTTCCGCTTGTCTTCGCTGCAATGAACATTTTGCTTTGCCGATCAAAACACTGCTAAAAAGATCGTGCCGATAGCCGATAAGCGGCTGTTGTGTGTTGTGATTCTTGTTTTGACGATTGGTCACGTTGCTGTCCATCGCAGAAAATTCACTCCACTTCCTACGGGTTCGTCAAGCTTTATTGACCAGGATCCGTCTGAATCCGGTATATCCGGTACGATCGTCTGCGCAACCGGGAGATGGACACTGCTAGCAACACGATGACATATCACGTATGGTAATAAAGTAATTAAAATAATGATTATTTCCGCCCTTCGCTTCGTCAGCGATGAACTGTTCGGGAACTGGGCTGCTTGCTCGTTGTCGTGTAGTTTACGCTAACATTTGCACGATAAATCCCGGTCTCGGAGTGTCATTAAAGCCGCTTGCAGGTGGCACGGTAATGTTCGTTGTTATTCCCTGGCTTGTGCTGGCATCATAGATGCGATGTTGATGATTTCACCTGAGAGCACTTTCTTTTGCTTGAAGTTTTATAACGCCCTTTAGGATGTTCCTATGTCAATGATCTTATTTGTTCGCGATCGTAACAGTGAAGCAACTCGTCAGGTATTAGACGTCAATTGAGTGAGATGTTATACGCAAATAGTGTTTAATTTAAAACGGATGAATCACGTGTTCAGCACATAAAGTCTCACTAAACTTTAATTTCTAGTACCTCGTCTTAAGCTGTCTAGGCACGTACATTCTTTGCGGGTTGTTTAGCTATTTCTATTGTATGAATATCTAGAATTGCAACGGGAGAAGATGATTCCGTACAACTTCTCTTAGATTAAAGTACAACGCCATTATGTGACGTTAATAAGATGGTACACGATACTGTGATAACTAAATTAACGTTCCATGTTATAACACGCGGCGAGAGAAGAGAAAACCATTTCCCCCAGTGTTGTATCAATTATCTTAATTCTTCACACCACCTCAGTCTCGTCGACGGACAAAATGTAGGCCATCTCTTATCGGACAACCATCATCGGCAATGGGGGTTGCCTGTGTGCCAATCTCTAATCTGCATGTTGTGCTCATCCGAGAACAAGATTTACCAGAATAACCGTTTAAACGGGTAGAGTTGGAGGCTGCAGCGCACCACGTACGTCTAGAGTGGGTTGTAATTAATTTTTACCGTTTGAAGGGGTGAATCGATCGTTATCTTTCGATGCGAACATGTTTGTGAACAGTGTTGGAGATGTTCTGTTTGCCTTCATGACCCGTAAGATACGATATAAAGTTTGTTTAAGGAAGTTAATACACATTTTTTCAAATGTCAAACATCATACAATTTTTTGTTTGTGTTAAAAGCAACAGTTAAGTTATAACTAGTTGAGCTTACGCTAGGATATGCGTTGTTCGCTAGTACACAAGATTATCCTTATTTGGTAAAAATACATTACTCAATCACAAAAATACAGCCGCCTGTCTGCCGCAACACGTAAACGGTCCGTGGTGGATGTGAAGAACTCGTTTTCAACTCATTTCCGGCCACCAAGGGTTCACGGTGCGGTGCTCGAGGTCCATATCCATAAATGGGGTTACTGATTGGTGGTCGCTGTGCTGATTGGAAGCTAGCGAAATAAAATACGGAAGAGTGTTTACCGATTGGAGGCTCTCGGTCGTAAGGAAGAAGGTCGAAAACCGTACTTCCGACTCCGTACACATACACAACGCGGTGGTTCGTTTCGTTAAATGTTTGGAAAGCTGATTCCATCTCGTTTGCCCATCCGACGAACGTCCAGAAAAGGAAAGAACGTTCCCAAATGGCAATGGGCCGAGGGATTTAATTTTATTCCCATATCGTTGGCCAGTAGTATGCGGTAGTAGTTGCATGAATTATCGTAAACACCACGTTGCGACGACTTCATCTACAGCAGAAGAAAGGAAAACGAAACAATAAACAATCCTCTCGTGCTTGCTGGACTTCTTCTCATTCATGGGTTGGGTTTTGAATTGTGTCGACCTTTACTATCCTTGACGGGGAAAGGGAACTCTGTTTTGGTGTTTGTATAAATCACCATTTACCAAGGCTGGGAATGATAAGCGGTGGGGGGTGTAGGGGAGAAGGACGCGTAGCGCCAAGCCACACGAAGGCTTGTGCTGTGTAAGTCCGAAGGTGAAGTGGCCCAGCAAAGACAGTTACCCCTTGGTGGTAGTAGGGGCTGTCAGCAAGTGACTTAATGGTTTGAAAGAAGCAAAACAACACGGCACGTTATGTTGGAAAGAAGTAAAAGAAAAAAAGTATACGAGCTATATCCAACGCTGTCTCACAATCTAAACCTGCAGACCAAACGGGTGAGAGAGTGGTGAGCGTCACGCACGCCATAGCCCCAGTGCTTACCATCGACGACGATAACGACTGTGACGTCGTGCAAGTGACGAACCCTCCAGCCTAACGTCTGCAAGGGTCACGTCGCAGGGCGAGGGGGAGGGGAAGGAGGTGTGTGGTGGTGGACCAGGGGAGAGGTGTTTTGTTGTTGCTCGTTGTTGACCAAACGGGTGTGTGTGAGCGCGCGTGAGGGGTCGGTCTTGCACGCATCGGTGCGTCCATGGTGGCCCCCGCGTCAACCGTCTCGTGTGCGCTAGCGCTCTCGCGCCATCGTCCGTAGCGTAAGTCAGTGTTTAGCGAGAGCCCTACCAGACCGGACGTAACCCCGTCGTAGACAACCCAAACGAATCTCGGCACTTTGAAGCTCATTCCGTTTAACACTAAGAGTAATTCGCTTCAAATCAACCACTGTACAGTTGCACTTTACTAATCGAAATGTGTTTCTTCTATTTTCATGTGCCCGTGGCGATCGATTACTATTCGTCTACGATCCACATTTGCCGACCGTTGTGTTGTGATTCGGCAGAAAATTTAGCATGTCCGAGCGTCGTGGAACGAAGGCACTAGAGTTATGGTGCCGCCGAATAGCCGAGGGCTACAAGGATGTTAAAATCACGAACATGAGCACCTCGTGGCGGGACGGTCTTGCATTCTGCGCCATCATTCACAACTTCCGGCCGGATTTGATGTAAGTATAGCGTTTACTAACCCGTACCTAGTGAGTGTGTGCCTCTCCGTGAGTTGTGTATATATCCTTCGTTTCACGCGATTCCTGAGCTTTCTATACACCCCAAAACTTGCGAGAAAGCTTCTCTCGCACATCGAAACACAGTTACAATCATCGCAACAATGATGTTAAACTAACAAACGTATCAAACAATGGTACCACACACACACAAACACTTGATACAACATCGCATAAACAACCAATAACCCGGGCAATGTTGCAGTGTTATACCGCCACACGCGCTCTACTACTAACGCTTTCTAATCGAATATTTTTTCGGCTTTTTGCTTTCGATCCAAAAAAACCAACAACCATCCACTCCAACACGAGATAGATACTAAACAAATCGTCTTTACACACTAGTAAGTATATGTTTCACGTTTGTTTCATTGTGTGATAGAGCGGAGATACACATCCACGACGAGTGTATCAAACGAAGAAGAAGAAAAAACCGCGTCTGTTTGTTTGTGGTTTTAGTTTCCTATTTGCTCGGTTTGTGTGCCTGTGTGTTTCTGTAAATGAGCTGAGGACCTTTTTCCGAAACAGTTTCTTGTGTGCTCCAGTTTCTTTTTTAATGTTTTGTACGATTTGATGATAGTGCTTTAACGTTACCACCCCATTTATGGAGAAGGAAATCCAGTCGCGGTCGGTTTGATGTTTAATTTTAACATTAAGCGGTGAATAGATATGCCGATTGTGTTTGCCGTGTTGTGAACTGCCGAGGGATGTTGTGAGCCGTAACTGGGGAAGAATATCTTTAGTGCAGCAGTGTGTGTGTGTGTTTGTGTGAGAGAGAGAGAAAGGTTTCTGGTGGTTGCTTCCGAATGATTAATATTAATATTGAAGCGTGATTTGATTGTGAGAAGCACCAAAGTGGTGGGCCCGCCAGCAGTACGGGTACCTTGGGCTGGTTTCGTTGGGACTGGACGGATGTGGTCACATTGGTGCACGTATTTTTTGAGATCGAATACTATTATGCGTGCGCCTTTGAATATTTATTAGACGTGTGAAGCCAAAGAGACTGTTCCGTTTAGTTTTCAAATAGACCGTTAATGTAACGTAAATTTTGCTTCAAAACTCCAGTTGTGCCTTTTTACTGTGCATGAAAGTTAATCTTCAATGCATTTATTAAAAAATGCATGTAAAAACAAAAATAATCGCATCATGGAGTGTTGTCATGATTTGTTCCTAATTTAACTAAATTCAGATGCCTTTATGTGTGTGTGCGAATGGGTTTTTTCATAATTCTAACATTATTCTTAAGTCGTTTTCAATCATTTTAAAAATAAAAAATAATCTTCATTAGTTTTTTTTTCCACGCCATTAATTATCTTAATATCATCCTGCTAATAAAATCCTATCCAACATGTTTCGAGTGTTTCAAAACTTCACAACTAACGGTCATATTTTCTTGTTCTATTTCATCCCTAAACCAAATGCACTGTTGCTTGATCTGTGTGTGTTTGTATGTGTGTTTTGTTGTGCATAATGTGTGTTCCGTGTGTTATTGTGTTCATGCCCGCATCCGCGCTTTCGTGCACCGTTGCAGCGACTTTGCAAGCCTCAACAAGGACAACGTGTACTACAACAATGAACTAGCGTTCACCATTGCGGAGCAACATCTCGGCATACCGTCGCTACTGGATCCGGCTGATATGGTCAAATACGAGGTGCCGGATCGATTCTCAATTCTCACCTACCTGTCCCAGTACTACCGGGTGTTTAGCAATCAAGGTAAGTTCACCCCAAATTGCAAAACTCATAACAGCACCGGTGTGTTTGTTTGCTTTCTGCTTATGCACCGTCAAACAATCCACCATCCACCGGCGCCATACACTGCACAGGAACTGCACATGAGTTAGCTTCTAATCATCACAACCATCTTGAAGTGTTGTTAGCTATGGCCAACAGTCCCCCTTATAACTGGCCACGTATCTGTTTTTTTAATGTACACCACTGGGAGCATGTCATGAGTGAGAGCTAAATGCTGGTATGTTGTTTATAATGCTGCAACAACAAAAAAGGAAGGCCTGGGCATATAGCGGTGAATGGTGGAGGAGGGCATTATAAGTTGCACGTTTTCCACCAGGCCAGCCGTGGCCAGCCGATGGTAGTAATTCTACTTTATGATCAAAACCACCGTGTTTGACCGGTATTGCAGCTGGTTAGTGGCATGCGAAAGCAATACCGTAACGAGTAACAACAAAAAAAGTCACCCACAGGAGTGTCTAACAATTAATGGTCGATCGGTTGACAGTGATCCGCAATGGTAAATGATTTTGCGATCACGGTAAAATGATAACTTCAATTGCCAAGCCCAAGCGATTCAGCACCTGTGGCTTCGTTTAACGATGGAATTGCAATGAAATCAACAGCAGCATGCAAATTGAATTTATTACCCGAGAAAAAGGATTGTCTCTCTAGGTTAAGTGTGCAGTGTCTAAGCAAAATAGTTTTAGCAGAATTTAAAATGTTTCACTTTACGCTCTTAAGCATTAAAATAATATTGTCTACATGTTGTAAAAATCCCTCTCCTTAAAGTCAATGATATGATTTAACTGTTTTTTTTCTTTTTCTTTTCATTTTATTATCACAAAAAAAAACTCACTGTTGGCCTTGGTCGCGTACCGTTGCAGAACCAGCGTCGAATAAAAAGGTCGTCGATAAGGATACCAAAACCGATGACCTAACCTCGAAGGTAAGCAACGTGGATACTGAATGGACTATAAATCGCTCGTAAATCGTACGATCCCTTTCTTTCTTCGATCCGTTCCGGATAAGGCTACGGAGGAACTGTGTTACTAATGCTTTTACCTTGCGATGGGTGGTGATGGTTAAAACGTCCTTAGCCGTGTGAACTGTCGTACGTCAGGCTGATAGGGTTTCATCGCTTGCGATTGCCTACTCATCGGTGAAGTGGTTTTCTGGTTGCTGTTTGCTTGCCTGCTTGTTACAACTCCTAGAAATGAAACAGCAACTTACGTGTTTAGATTTCTTTTTTCGTTCGTTACTATCACAAACTTACTTTACAGACCATATGTTATGTTTTTTTTTCTTTAAAAGTTTTGCTTTGAATATCAATATACTTCTTGTATATTTTCCTTGCACTTCAGATTCAAGTCAATTTACCTCGTCAATTCGCATATTCCCACTGGAGCTAAGAAGCTAAACATGACCGTTACAGCACTCAGTAACCGCTAGACCTTTCCCCATCACTGTCTGTGTCTCGCTATTCATCAATCCGTGTGCATGTTGCTGTATCAGCCCGTAATATCATCATTACCATAATCACATCCAATGGTGTGGGAGAGACGACCCGGGGGTTACCGGACTCTGGTTGTGGCAGTGAGTTTCTAGGTTAACCGTCCGAATGCAGAGTAATTGGATTGCAAAAAAAAAAAAAAAACGGCAGAGCCGATCAAAGAAAAACCTAAAGCTGATAGACAACAGCATCATCATCGGGCGCAGATAGAGGGAAATGCTCACGCTATCTATAACCATGATAGAATATTACCACAGTGGGAAATGATTTCGGAGCGAAGGAAATGTACAATAATGATGGCAAATTACACGTAGTTCCGTGCCGCTTGCGTGTCGAAGAGGCAGACCCAATTCATGTATGGCATTTTGTGCACGGCCACACAACGCCTCGTATATGCCGTCTACTCGGGCTCTGTTCCTATTTCTGTGGAGCGTTTTTTTTTGCTTTCGTTAAGTTCATAGTGACCGCCTAAGGCTATGAATAGCTTAGTTCGGTATCAATTTCACTCACCCGTGAACTGTGATTTAATTCGTGCCTGTGGGATGTCTAGAATATTATCCTATTTCCAAGCATGAAGGAGTCCTCAACTGTGTACTCCAATGCTCTAGATATTTGAACTAATTCATCTGTACCATTTAATGTGTGGGTATTTTTTTTTCATTATATTTTGTTGGAAAGAATCGTATTTAGACAGAAACGCTTTGTATGGCAATTACTGATGGTACGTACAATAATTTGGATTTCTTTTATGAAAGATCTCTCCCCCAAAACAATATTACAATACATCGGCGCTTTTATGCTTTCTGCTGAATGAACTTTTCTATACAATCGAACGAAATGTGCAACACGCATGTATAATTACGTACTATTGAAATGTTACAGTCTGTCCCATTCTTCCGGGGGAGATGTTACCCAGCGGAAATGCAACCTAATGCGCACCGGAAAATCATTCATCGATGTGTGCCACCTCCAGACGCGTTTTGGCGCGTAGCCGGAAGTGTGCTGCAAAACTGGGAACGGCATTTCTTCTGCCCCGTATGGCATATTATAGTTTTTGTTCACAAACCATCGACAAAATCGAACCGCTATTGTCTGTTCCGCGCGCTTCTAACGTGTCGGATGCTCAGTGAATCATTATACTTGTTTTTTTTTTCGAAAATAGTCGATTTTCTGTTCGCTTGAGTGGTTTTTAATTCGAACGACAGTTGTAAAACATCAGTTGCATGCATCACATCCTCTTTTGTTGAGCTGGAAACAAATGGAAGGCGAGGCAAATGGATTAGCTATCGTTTCAAAACGGAACCTTTCTCTCTTCCTGGTGTGACAGATGTACGTGACAATTTTCACACGTTGGTCTTATAAAAGGAAATTTCTAAATTAGCTCATACGTATGCTGGAAAAAAGACATATTTTTATTAAAATACTCATTTGGAATTATAAAATGTAATAGTATAGTTTTCTTAAGAAACTACATACTTTCCCTACTGCTTTGCTCTTTCCGTCCGAGCAGCTGAAACTCAGCTCGAGATTTTAAATATGTAAAGTTCGTTAACGCGTCCCTAATGCTGCAAACAAACACGGCGCATTCGTGCACGTGTATTTAAACCCCTCCCAAGCTTTCAACACTGCAAGATCAGCTGGCGTTAACGGTCACTCACCAATGCATCACGCTCTAGGTGGTGATGACTTACCAACATGACGCGCACTCCCCGACTACAGTTTAAGCAAATATGTGATCCACAAGCAAACTGGCGGCACCCTGCAGCCGGCATTTCTCGGCACGGTGTTGTGTGCTGATCATCACACCTGAGTCATCGCTTGCAGAAGATAAGACTATGTATCAAATGAAGTGAGAAAAAGATGACTAACATACGCGCTGGTTGATGGCATGTGCTACATTCTCTGGCAGAAAAGAGAGCAGAGCATTGTGCAAAGCAAAGCATCAATACATAGCTGCCTGTTTCATAGTTAGTTGACCATCGTGCATCATGCCGATGACAAGGGCTTTATGCGCGTGGTATTCGTGTTCATTCGGAAGTAGTGCATCTGAGGTGATGATTAAACGTTTGTAAACTAACTAAACACACACAGTAAATATCGCACCACTTTAGTTCGTGTTACTAATCAAACTAATCCTAACATAATAGTGTTGTAGTGTAAGACTTAGTGCAGATTATCACCGTGTAGTGTATTGACGTGTGATTTGCGATAGTATGCAACAGCAAAAATGCTCACCGTGTGTTTTCTATTTTTTTCTCTTCCTCTATCTTTTCTCTTTTTTTTTTTTGCAAACTGCCAACTACCGTCTTTTATCCGTGCTGTACGTCCCCTTATACCACGCATCACACAATCGCTACAACAGGAGGATAACAACAGTTTGGATATAGTTGGCCAATATAAGCCGGAGATTTTCTGTTAAAAGAAGGTGGCATTAATACTGTGTCCACATCAAACTACGCACAGTGTTTGCGGATATAAGAAAAGCAGAAAACAGAAGGAAAAACCAAATACCAGCCTTAGAAGAACTACCGTAAAGTAAAAAAAAAAAACAACACAAAAATATCAGAACAACGAAAGACTTCCACAAACTCTACACGAGATCAATCGCTAAAAACGGTTCGTTGTGTGGAGCTAAACAAACGACGGAATCTTCTTAAATTTGAGTGAAAATCATCTAATTATACATGCATCGAAGAATCTCTCGCGTGGAATCATTGGAAAAGCACGCCCGAATTACTATATAATACAGTGCTGTTGCAGACAGCGGCGAGCAGATCGAACAAATAGATACCAAACCTGAACAGGAATCTCCACGATCGTTTATCATAGTTGTTTGTTTGTTTGTACGTTTTTCTTCGATTAGTATCATCTCGTAAACCGTTAATAATAAGAGTGTCTTTAGTGTACTGTCACGTTCATCATTACCATCAGCATTGAGGTCACCAGAAACTCCAGCGTACCATTAGTTGTTTATCACTTTCGTCACCTTTAGCACGTAAACGGCAAAAAAACGTAGCGGACACGAAAGAATAATAATCGCTCAGCAAGCGTCTGTTACCACTGATAACAAAAACGGGAAGACAAACCGTATCAATATCCAATACAAAAGAAAAGCTATTTGCTTAAAGCATTAATTTCATCGACGGCGAGTTACGCAGCATCTAGTGAATTTCTCCATCAAACAGTGTTTACTCAGCCGGAACGACCGATCTACTCCATTGCCGTCTATCGGATAATTTTCGTATCTGGTGTATTAGTACGGAAAACAGCTATAACCAGGTAATGTCCTACATTTCCAACAGATCACTATACGGCACCGGGCAGGCATGGCTTAGCAACCGTACACAAACACACATTTGACACACAGAAAGCCACACCTCACACTCGCGTTGTTACGCTAGATTTTTAGATGTTTGCTTCAAAGCTCACTGCTTAACACGATCCGCGGATAGCGCGCTTAATGCGCAACATTAACATACAAAATCGTCGCTTTTCCAGTTGATTAGTCCGATTTGTTCATTTCCTGTGCGAGCAAGTGCGCAACATTTAACACACGATATGGTAACAATTAATCCAGGTTCAATTTTCTTCGCTTTTCATACTCTGCTCCGCTTTCAACACGTCGACGTTAGTGTTTCAATAGAAAAATGTTGCTTTCGTGTTTTGTCCTTTCTTGTTATCTTTTCTTTTTGATTGAGTTATTAATTTGTTTTTTTTTTATTTTGTGTAACTGTTTCCTTTCTTTCTGTTTCGACATATTGTCCAATCGCTTGCTGGTTATTTTAGCTACGTCAGAGCAATAATAAGTTCGTCTCAAACTAGACCTAATTATGTCCATTTATGTTGCCAATTTTTTAATTCTTAACTCATCATGCTTTACATAGAAGTGAGCTACTGGCAATAACAAAAAATGCATTTGCTTTTCACTAATCCGCAGATGGCAAGCAAACCGGCGTTTGTGGGCGTTCCCAAGCGTGCTACGTGCAACCGTTGTAGTAATCCCATCTTTCTGGCAGAACGCATCAGCTTCGGTGAGAAGAGCTACCATCGATCGTGTCTTAAATGTGCCCGTTGTGGCACCCAGTTGACCGTGGGCAGTTTTTACGAAACGGAAATAGACGGTGAATATTGCTGTGAAACCTGTCCAGATGAAGAAATCCAGCTGGAGCAGCGGCGCGAATCGTCACCATCGTCGGAAGGGAGCGGACGTTCTTCAATTATCACCGGTGGTGTCGCACCGGCAGCTGCAACGGTAGGGCTGCCGAAGAACGTTCGTAGCAGCAAGCTGCTTGATCGGATTTCATTTTTTGAATCTGCGCCACTGAGTGATGAAGAAAAAACGTCCAATTTGGAACGCAAGACACGGATGAGCAATTTCCTTAAGGAAACGCTCAAAAATGTAGAACAAGACAAAGATGAACCGCCCGAATTACCATCAAACGGACCACCGAGCTCGCTGACAAACAGTTTAGATGGAAAAGCGATCAATGACACGGTCGATTCGGATAATGTGGAAGATGAGTTTGAAAAGTTAGTAGAAAGTCTAAATGAAGAAGATTTAGACAGTGGAACCAATACATCTCTACAGGCCGTTCCGGACGGTATGCTAAAAGATGATACATCCGATTTGCAAACGGAATTCACAGTTCCTGTACCTAACGAGCTGACGACTGATCAACCAATAGTACTTCCCAATATTAAAAACGAATCAGAATTGCAAGAGAAAGCATCTTTGGAAGCAACGTCATCGGCGGAGGAGGTAACATCTTCTAAAAACATTGAAGAAGCTACACCTGTGACGACACAACAAGATTTGGATGTATTACAGAATTCAAGTACTTCAGAAGAAGCTCGAAACGAAAGCGAAATTGCTTTTGAACAGTTCGATGTAATTGCGAAAGCAGGGGAAACTATCGAATCCAGCGAGAATTTAGAGAACCTTAATCAGCAAGATGTTATAGATGACAAGCAAACGGGAATAATACATCCATCAATAGAGATCTCAAAGGACGTTGGGCAGGAAATTTCTGTCGCGGACGTTGAAGTGATCGTAAGCACTGAAACTCTTCCATCTGTTGGAGTATCAGAATTACCACCCACTCAAGAATCAGATGTGTATCCATCTGATCTCAATCCGTTCGGAGAAGATGACGATGATGGCGGGGAAGGTGATGAAAAAATAGTAGAACTACGCAAAGTTCCATCTGGTGGAAAGCCCGTTCCGACTTTGCGGCGCGTTAGCACAAATCCTTTCGGTAGCGAAGATGAGGAGGAAGACAATCAACAGCAGTCTCCATCCTCTAAGCCACCGAGACCACCTCCACCAAAGGTGAAATCGGCTGCTGGTATTCCATCGTCCAAACCCGTACCGGCGAATCCATTCGATGAAGACGATGATGATGCGCCAGCCGACGAACCGGAAATAGTGCCAGTATCCAAACCTTCGCCACGTCGAACACCTGTTCCTACGCCAAGGAAAGCGCATGCTTACAACGATTCCATCAGTTCGTTGGACAATTCGCTGATGTCTAGCAGCCGGTTGAGTAGCTCGAATGTATCGCTAGCATCTAGTCTGGAGAGTGGACCTTCTTCGATGATTGTTTCTAGACGCAAAAAGGGAAAAGCGCCTGATATTCCACTGGCAGCCGTGGGCACTTCGACACCGAATGTATCCCAGCAGATGCAAGCACCTACGTCCAGTGTGGAGAAAACTTCAAATGAAAACTTATCCACTAGCAGTGGAAGTGGTACTCTGACAACGCCACGCAAGAAACGTCTAGCACCGGCACCGCCTCCGGTACCTAACAATACATCTACTCCGAAACAATCATTGCAACAGGAGGACAGCTTACCCAGAGTACCTAGCCAACGACTGCTAACCGTTGATGCTAGTCTGCTGAGCAATCCCGATCGTGAACCGTCCGAAACGATGAGCCGTGGAACGAGCAATGAGTCTGTGGTGTATCGCAGAATTATTGTACCACTCGTATTAGACGACGATGGACCAGAGTCTCCGGTGCATGAGGGTTCGAATGCCAGTGGGCGGCAATGGGAAAAAATGAAAGATAACAAGGAGGCACAAAATCGGAACCGCCAATCGCAAAGTTCTCCCACTAGCGAAGGAAATGGAAATAGTTTCGGTAGTCCTGGCGGAGGATTTTCCATTCTTGCGAATAAATCATCCCAGGGGAAGTGGAAACGTCGCAAAGGTCCAGCACCAGCGTTACCGATGATTGCTGCTCCGCTGCCGGAACGGAAACCTATCAAGATGTTACCGCTCAAGGAAATCCATCAGGAGTTACAAATCATCGAAACGCAACAGCAGGGTCTTGAAAAGCAGGGTATCGTGCTGGAAAAGATGATACGGGAACGGTGTGAGCGAGTCGAAGCGGACATCGATCTCGACATCAGGTTGCAGACAAACTCGAAAGAGGTTGAAGACTTGATAATGCAACTCTTCGAGCTGGTGAACGAAAAGAATGAATTGTTTCGACGGCAAGCCGAACTGATGTACTTGTAAGTATTGTTTAATTGATTGGCGATACGGACTATTCATAAACACGTATATCTAACTGTATCGATGCTTTTAGACGCCGTATGCACAGGCTGGAACAAGAGCAAGCCGATTTGGAGTATGAAATCCGGCTACTGATGGCGCAGCCGGAAAGGAACAAAACTGACTCGGATAAGGAAAAGGAGGAAGCTTTAATTGCCCGCTTAGTCGAGGTAAAAGAAAAGTTAAATTCTCAAAAGAAATGAAGTTCTAACTAATGCCCTTTATTGTGAACATTTCTAGATTGTACAGCTACGGAATGAAGTTGTCGAGTGCCTGGAGATGGATCGTATACGTGAGGCGGAAGAAGATTTGGTAGGTTACATGCATGTCCCCTTTGATTTCCAAGCATTAACGGTTTCGTTTTGTTTTTCTGTGCTACAAAAAAAATTTAGTCAATTAAACAAAGCATCGAAGAACGAGCAGCAAGTCAACAGTCGAAGCATGGAAGTAGCAAGAAAGATCCATCCACCAGCACAACGGCACTGTCCCTAACCGATGCCGAAAAGCGTGACTCGTCAACGAAGCTATCGAAGAAAGAGAAAAAGAAGCTGAAAGAAGCGAAAAAGTTGGTAAAATCGAAAAAGATCGACTCGGAAAAGGTAAGCAAAAGGGGGGGAATTTTGTTCACTATTCGGTGTTTTAATTGCGTGTTTTTTTTTCTGCCCACGCTCCAAGGATGCCGATGAGACGGAGAGCAGCGCGGCAAAGGAAAAGAAAAAGAAACGAAAGTTTCTCTTCTAAGCGCCTTGCTAAGCCATCGGAGAGCTTCTTTACCGTGTGGTTCTATACGTGTACGCCTGTTGAAGGCTTTACAGCCATAATCCAATAGAGTCATGTTCCGTTCGAGACAGTTTTCAACACATTCCTGCAGTGCTGATCAGATACATGGAGCCGTCCAACCGTTAATGCTTTGCAAAAGTTATACAAGTACTCATCTTACTCGTCGAGACGTCATGCCTAGCAATCGCGTCCAGTTTCAGTTAGAGGGGACCCAACACAGTTACGGTCAGAATGATAAGAGGTGCCTATTCGAATATTACACTTGGGAAATCATTAGTATTGCTGTACGTCAGTTGGACGATTTCTTCGTTTGAGTCTATACTAATGCGTTAACGTAACAGGTTTATATACCACACGTTTGCTACATGTGCTGTAGATATTTCAATCATCGCATTTAATTCAGCCGTGGATCGGAAATATCTAACCACCACCCCGATCTACTAACACCCATTTTTGTCCATTTCATTTCACGCACATATATAGATGTAAACAACGTTTTGCTGGTAATATTACTCAATTTTTACCACTATTCACATACAACCAATTATTAGCGGAAGAGTTTCTTGTGAAGGTTATGTGCATAGTGACTAGATGATATGAACTATATTTGCCTAATAATGTAAGAAATAAACCATCGATTGAGCTTACCAGTTGGAGCTTGATACGCAGAACAAAACGAACCATTCTTTTGAAGCTACGCAGACGATGACTTTTTGTCTCATTTTCTCACACACACACAGTGAAGTAATTGAGCAATCCGTTTCTAACAAATATACACATCAGGATTTATTGAGAACGGTACGAACTTTAGTATGATTTTCTTCGTCGCTTCCGAACTACTGGTTCGTTCATACAATTATTTGCCGTTTATAATACGCGCCTAATCAACGTTTAGTAAACGCCCGCAAGTACTTAGGAACAAATTCATATCGGTCTTTGTTCTACTAACAGTATCAATACCTGCTGCTGATTTAATTCCTGTTTGCTATCACGGTTTTTTTGTTTTACGGTTCAGGGGAATTCAGCACAGTACATCAAATAATCGCTAGTCAATCTCTTCATATGCGCGTAGTCAGTTGTAACGATTTAACGTGCACGCGGGGCAACACAAACAAACACGAATCAAAGTTTTGTCACAAATTAGCTATTTTGTCTCAGTAACATCATGCTTCAGTAATATAAAAGAAGAACATATCGATGGTACCACACAGTTAAGCATGTGAAGCGGATGATGCTACTGAGAGCTGCGAGATTGTTAGGTACTAAATAATCGAATGTACCCAAAGTAATGAGGGGTTTCTTCCCTAAAAAACTGCACTCCGTGAGATAGAACTAGGCATGGTTGTATCGTTTTGATTATGTATTTCCACTGTAACGCTTCGTTATCGCAACGAGCTATTTCCACCCATGTACGAAAAACTGTCTTCCCCTGCAGCACTCTGCATGGTTCTACGATGGCTTACGAATTATACATCTAGATCAACAATTAGACACTATGATATCGTTGCTTGTTTGCTGTTCTTTTTTTTTGTCTTGGGTTTTGAACCCACCCTTACCAAATTCCGCTTTCGTTTCGATTCTTGACATTTTCCTTCTCGTGTTTTTGTTTCACGTAGAATATAGAGATATACATACGATATATGCGATATATATATATAAATCGTTCATCTTTTCTTTTTCGCTAGAAGTTCTAATTCGTTTTGTCTCTCTAACCAGTAACACGATTTTGAATAGATATATTGATAACACTTATGGAACTCTCCAGGTTCTCACACTTTCGCTTACGAAATGACTAGTTGTAGCTCTATGTGACCATTTTTTTTTGTATGAAAAACAAAAAAACATTACGGCTCACTATCAACATTATAAGAAGGATATCCTTGTTGTGTTTTGCTTCAACATTTTATATTTAACTATGTTTTTTTTTGTTTTGTTTTGTGTGTGTGTTTTTTGTGTTTTGTTGCATTGTTGCTTTACTTTTACGAGACACTTACGGTAACAATTAACACGGATTTAAAGGGAACAATTATAATCGTTAACGATGGCTGTCCTTACTGCTTTTTTATTCTCTGCCTTTTTTGTTTACGGTGCCTTACCTGTTTGGAGGTGTTTTGTGTTTATTTATTTTAACTTTTTTGTAATCTGCCTTTTGCCCATACAACAACACCGATAAGTGGAAGAGAGATGAATTTCATTTCCAGTTTTCTGCTTTTCGATTGCTTATGATACATTATTTTGTCGCTTTGTCGCATTGCTCCATCGCTGAGCAAGGGAAGATGTAGCAAAGCGCACACA
>AXCM01000505.1:0-64399 GCA_000473375.1 Anopheles culicifacies | reverse complement strand
ACTTGAATGTACCCGCAACAGAATAGTCAATCCTGCGTACGGAATGCTACCTCTGCAATGTACTAAATAATCATCATTTTTGTTGCATATTTAAGCGCTACAAATTCTTGGCATTAGAACTGGAAAGAAACGTTAAGGAAAATCTAGCCTGGACTCCAGATGCATCAACGAAGAGAAGTAATGGACATTAAACAAAGGAAAAATAACCGCTGCCTTAAACTAACTGCTGGCTAACCACAAAACCTAGCTAAAAATCATCAATACTCAAGAGGAACTGTACGAACACGGGAGTTGTACAATTTCTGTGTAACATAGAAGAGTTGGTACCATGCGAAAGCGTAGTTTTGTCCGTTGCAACAAGTTCCTCGGGCGGGAGGCGGACCTTATAAATATTAAACCCACTGTCCGTTGCAACGGATAAATGTTGCTGGTAAGGTATAAAACTTGGTGCTGTGCCCGCAAGTTATCAAGCGTTATTTAATGGTCTGCGCGGGGTCGCATGATGATTTCTGTGGGCCGAAAGCGACGGAGGACGGATCATCAAAGCGTAAATTGTAAACGAATCTCCAACCCACGGATATTCACTTGTCCAGAGGTTGACTTTGGGTTGTCGGTCCATTCGATAACGCTGAGCTCGGTGCGGTAAGCGGTAAAACCCACCCACAGCAAAACGGGAAGTGGTCAATAACTTATAAATAAATGCATGGCAAATGATTAGCACAAGATATGTTTATGTAAGACATCATGTGCTTCGGCAGGTTGATGATGTACTGTGCAGGGGAATGTGACATCTGTGGGTTTCCTTTCGCACAGGTGGACAGTGTTGCACTTATGTTCGTTTACCTGATGGTAGAAAATTTTCTTCACTGTACACCATCAAGCACATGGTCAGGTCATGGTGTTCTGTGAAGGTTGTAACACGGAACCTTGTGTGCCGTTTGTTTGATGTGGGGAAAGTTTGTGCTGCCTTGGGTTGTTTCGTTGGCACGGACAAACATTTTGTGGATAGAAAAGGACTATTGCCATGCTTTACCTGTGCTGCGTTGAAAGCTAAATTGTTACAATAGTACAGTGTATCACCTAAATTATCGAACTTTGCAATGGCTCCTAGAAGATGATGCGTGCATAATACGATTTGCCTGCTAATGTTCTGAATTGTAATATGTTAATCTGTCTATTTACGATGTCATCTCGTGGATGGCTGTGTATATCTTACGTTTATGTTGTTACCATCTTTTTCTCTGCAAAATAAAATCTCCATAACAATCGGCTTACGAGTTCTTATAGCTTGCATAAAACTCAGACCCACCTTTTCAACATATCAAACCATTGATTATTTTAGACTCGAGAGCCATGTTTATGTGGCGTCGATCATTGACGATTGGGTGCCGAAATTAGAAAATCTTTTACATCCTGACCCAGGCGTTGGAGGATGATCGTCCAAAAAGCGTATAATTAGCTGAACACATTCGAATTCCTTGTGACTGAATGCTCGAAGTTCGGCTGCTTTGGTAGATCGTTAAAGCTCCAAAATATTGTCCGCTCATTAGTATGATAATTTTTGCTAGCCACTAGCCTTGTCATAATCATCGTACGGTCTAGGGTTAAAATGAAGAAGAATGAGTAGGCAGTCGATGGAACTTGATCTTCGCAACTGCAGAGTGAGAGAGGACCGGTTTCATGATCCGATCGAGCCAAGACATTAATTTTACGCATTCCTTGGGTCGCGTAACCGGTTTGTGCGGCTTACCAGCATTCGGCTAGTCGAACGTAGGGTTTCCATTGAGCCGTACTCTAATGAGCGAAATCTTTAGGGCAACGAATGCAAAAGACAGGAATGAAAGATAAAGATGGAGTAGGCTTTACCACTAGTAGTAGTAGCGTTGCGGAGGTTTAAAATCCTGGAGCAATCCTCTACAAACTAACTGGTATGTGATCGGTCAATGGTGATCAATTGATCGAGTTGTTCACGCATTTCTCAAACCAATTCGTCCATCTTTTGAAACGGTCGGTGTGATATTTCACGAGTTTTACGGCAGTAATGGTACATCGTTTTCGTTCGCTTTGGATAGCGTGTATTTAGCGTCCGTAAAACTGAAGGTTCATGTGCTCTACACATCATTTGCTTTGAATTTTTTGAATTTGAAAAGATTTTGCTGGGTGGAGAAGTTGTTTTTTTAGATATCTTAAAAGTGAGCAAAATTCTCAAACCTACAAGAACCTCAAAGAAGGTATCCTTTCAAACCATCAAGACCATAACACACTTTTGATGCTATTATGCTTCTCGATAATAATCACCGCTGTGTGTGTGTGTGTTTCTTCTTAACTGATGTAGGGAGGCTATACCATTGGGAACAAAGAAAAAGCTGTTTAAATAAGCAAAGGTATGCTTCAATGACGCTTGTTGCAAACTCTTGAGGGCACAATAGCAGGGATGGGGAATTTTTTCTACTCTTTTCCTCTTTTTCCTATATTTATTCGAACATTTTACGCTGGTAAGAAATTTGATACTAGAGAAACAACACTAACCTTCCCGTTCGTCGGTTCACTTTTTGTCCTGCTGCACCGGGGGGTCAAAAGGTCTCATCACAATAGTGTGTACATGTTCGTAGTGGCAGCGAGTTCATAAATTTGAGTTCGCTTTCAGTGCTCTTTGTTGCATCTCGGTGTCCTCTCGAGAGCAATTAAATTGGAATGCATGCACACAGCACTACGACACAAAGGTAGAGAGATCGTGTGAAGTTTCGTTCTTTATTTAATTAAATTTAAAAATAAAGGATGTGTAATGGAGAGGCCCAAGGATCGCTCAAGGAACACGGAAACTGGCAGAATGGATGTTGAAGCATAGTTTGAAGGTTTGAGAAGAACCATTCCCGCTGCTTGCTTTTGAGATATCTTCTTTTTTTTTTTTGTTTCTGCGGGTAATATTGAATAAAGTGCACATCTTTTGGATTGAACAGAATTCCTATACAAACTGCTCAAAAAGAAGGTGTATTCGAGCTGAGCTGCACACACACCACGTGCACTTGTGTTGTGATTTATGAGACTGCTGATGCAGCTACAGTTTACGATGACAGCCGGTTAGCACGGAATGAAATGAAACAAAATGTTTGTAATTAAATTTTAAAGTATCCTTTGTTGTTCGAGTAGTATAATCGCGCTCCGAAGGCAGCACTTGCTACAGAACCGTGTGTCCTACGGTGCTCGCTCTGTAAATGGCTTCGGTGTAATTGATGTTGCCGGGCTGCTCCGAGGTTTACTCTCCCAGATTCGAGATTGGAAAATTAAACGCTTTGGTCTTCAGTTTCCCGCCGTATAGCTAACGAAGGAATTGTAAAGCGCATCCGGCTGCATCCAGTCTGTTCCAAAGTGTGGTGGTAGTAGCATTTTTTTCGCCTCTTACGGGATGATGTTCTTCCCAGGCACTCAATGCACTGTATCGGAATTGGAATGATCCGAAACATGCACACCTTCTTCTCGGACGGTTGTGTGCACGAACATGGAACAAAAGCGCATTCAACAACTGTTGTTTTCGGTTTCGGAGGTTTATATGCATGTTTCTTTTTTTTTTGGTAATGCGTTCGCTTCACTCACAACGATTATGCCTGTCGATATTCCGTCCCGGCTCCGGATCCTACCGGAAAAGGTGCAAAAATGGGATTTTCTTCTGTGATTCAAATGCGCAGGATGTAGGCAGTGGATGAGAAAAAAGCAACAGCAAGTTCATAACAAAACGATATATGTGCTGCTCGGCAGCAGAAAATGGGATAAATGCACGTTGTCCAAGATATGATGAATAAAACACGCTCACCGGCGATCGCTCGGTCTGGAGAATGGAATGTATATGCGTACGAGGAGGCTGCGAGGACAGACACAAAATCATTCAGGTAAAAACTGGTGTGGAATGATACCTACTGACCTGACCCGGGCTGCCTTTCGAATGGTTTTCAGAACGCCTTGGTTCGATCTTTGAGAAACGATTCTTGGTTGGTGGCTGCTAAAGGTAATTATCGTTTCTGCCGTTCCTTTACGTTGTTTGGTATTTCTGCTCACGAGATACCAGTGAAGAAATGATAATGCATAAAATAATACATACAAACATTGCAAACATGTATCCTTCATGCGAGGATGAAGGTTTTCAAAGGTGCAAAGGGCTTATGAGCCGAGGTGTAATCAGAGTATGTATTAGACACACACAAGTGGAAACTTCATAATAATACTTAGTAACCAAGTGGAATCGCTTCAGGCACTTTATAGTACTTTTTGGGATATGACTAACACCACGTTTAAAACGTTACTTTTCATTATTTGAAGTAGAATTGAAAGATTAACCAATTATGTTGTTGCTACATTATGCGAGAATATGAAAAAAGTCCGTGTAGTGAGTGCTATTACATCTTACTTTACTAAAAATGATAAAGAATAGCATCATACCTGATACCTGAGAAGCTTGGTGGGAAGTTCTGTCTTTTAGAATGATTTTATTATCAAAATTTTGTTGAGATATCATTGCTTAAAAATACGAAACGAGTACTGAATCCTAAACTCTAGTTAAACAAAAGATGTTTGGGAATTCTATTGCTTGGTGCGTTGGTCAATATACTCCCTAAAATCATCGTTTATGAAAACTCATTGTAAATGGTGCAACAAATAGGTTTCATAATTGAAATACTCGTAATCGTTAGAGATTGGAACGTTCTACGTTGTTGTTCTGCCACTAGTGTATCTACTTAGATTTATCGGATATGAACGGAAGTAACGCTGTATAATCATTCTTGTCTATTTGTTTTTACTTCTTGAAGCGCCACGTGACTCTTTGTTTGCACCTAGTCCAGTCACGCCTTAGCTTTTATTTGCACAACATCATGCTACACGCGTGATACTAACAGATTGATGAATAGTGAATAGAAAAATAGTCAACCTATTCTGACACATGCGTGATACAAAATATGCGTTCTTTATGCTTTCTGGGCAATACCTTGAAAATAAAACAAGAAGAAAATAAAAAAAAGGAATCTGCTTGACAGTACTATTTAGATACAATTTTTTATTCCAATCTTTCGAGTAAACTAGTAAGTACACTTAACTGACAAGCTCATTTTGGTTTATAGTAATTCCCTACGCGAAACTAAACGTAAACATGGATGCTGCTCTTCAGCGTGGTGTGCACATCGTCGCAATCCG
The DNA here is from genome assembly GCA_000473375.1 of Anopheles culicifacies. Classification (NCBI taxonomy): domain Eukaryota; kingdom Metazoa; phylum Arthropoda; class Insecta; order Diptera; family Culicidae; genus Anopheles; species Anopheles culicifacies. The sequence continues at coordinate 59,215 of AXCM01000505.1, read as the reverse complement.
TGTAAACACAATTTGTCAGCAGGTAAAGCCAAACGCATGAGTGGTTGAAGTTTGCAGTTGCGTTGTGTTCCACTCCAGCATTGGCATTGAAATGGACTGCGTATATGCTCAAGCAAAGCGCGAGAAATCGCCGAGAGCTCCTTCGCGTTGTGTTGGCATTGCTAGCACATGACTCATGAGAGTTGGCAGCTTTACCGTCGACTTCGGGTCAAATGGCAGACCGCATTGGGGTGACATATCGATGAACGGCTATGATGATGGATGGAGCTGATAGAAGGCAAACTTGCATTAGATTCCTCTGCTCCAGGAGAATAGTTTCCTTTGCCAGACAATTAGCAAACGACGTTGCCTGCGAGTCGCGATCGGTTGCCTGATTGCCAATAGTGTGCTTGTGTGTGCTGTGGTTTATGTTGATGATCATGCCAATCGATGGGCTTGTTTGTATTGGTCCAACCGAAACGATAGGCATTTAGTGCTGCGCCTGTTTTGCTTCAATGCGCAGCTGTTTGTGGCTTCGGGAATTGCAACACCATCATTGGAATAATGAACGCGGTTGGAAGACTGGTTATATATATATGTGTGCGCGTGCTGGTAAATGTGCTTCGATTAAACAACGAAACCAACGAGCAATCACGAAGGAAGCTTTGTTTGGTTTATAGCCACCACCCATGAATGCTCCGTGACCGTTGCGTGTGAGATAAACGTAACAAATTGATCAAATTTCCGATGATATGTTAATTTATTATTTTTGCATTGTTGAATATGTAAAATTATATAATTGTATCATTTTGTATAACAGAAGAAAAACTATCAGAACGAATACAAAAAAAAAACATCCCAATAAAAAGGTTGAAATGATTGTCTTTGTTCCTAATTAAAATCCCTCCCTGTGTTCCTGTTCTGTTCTTTTTCAAGAACGAGGACAACGCTGCATAGAATTATTAATGAGCTCAATCTCTGTGTGGTTCTTGTTTTCAAAAGCTTCGCGTTAATTCTCTATTGAATTTTTAGATCAATGCCATCGCGCACTTGCATACCACAGAGTAGTGGTCCGCAACGTGATCTCCTTCGGGCTCTCGGAGCGTACGAGTATAAATCAATCGAAAGAGAACGGATTGGTTTTCGGTTCGACGACGTCGTCGTCGCTGATATCTGTGGACACAGCAAGTGAACAATCAATCCCTACCAGGGTGCTTGCTTTTAGCATTATTATTAGCTCAGTCGGATTCGAGGATTCGAGCTACAAATGCTTGATTGCGCGGACAGAGGGAATCACAACAACCACCATCCACAATATGATTCCTTTCGAAGTGTGTGATAGTACTCGATAGAGTGTGGATGAGCGTGCTTCGTACGATAGCTTCGTACGAAGCGATATGGTGTTCAATAAATTTTCATATTTGTAAAAGCCCTGATTGGGCTTTTCTATGCCATTCCGTCCCCAACGTTCGGGCTGGTGTAATGGAGAATGTGGCAAAAAGGGGGTAGCACCCATTTGCATATTGCAAATTTATTAATAAACGGATTTTAATACTAATGCAAATGCAGCTGATGGTGAGTTGTCTTGTCGCATTCATCTCGTAAGTTGGGGCGCTCCTTCTCACTGGTTCTTTCATTGGGACAGGGATTAGAGGTGCAGTCGTCGGTGTATGCAAGGGGTCTGATTTCCCCCCAGGGATCGATTTTCTTCTTGCCCAAGACACGAGACATTCAGTGGTGGTACATACTTGCACGTTCGCGCATACAAACACACATTTACACAGCTGTATTAAATATGACGGTCCCGCATTCGAATGTGCCGGCGCTAGGGAACAACCGGTTTCAGCTAGCAGACTCCTGGCTCCACGACACATTCAGCCAAGTCTTCTGTTGGTGCGGTTTGCATGGCGACTGCCGTTTGGCCCGGTGCAGTTGCAGGAAGGGAAGAGAATCGGATTTGCACCATCGGCTGAATTTACGCGACGCACAGGAATGTGGCAGAAGCGGGAGACAGAGCGGAAGGTTTTGAAGTGTCATTTAGCGAATGTCGTCTTGCCTCGACGGTTGCCATTGCTTGCGCGCATATCTCGTGTTCGTTCATTTGGGTGAGTGCACGGCTGCATCCTAAGCTGGATATTGAAAGCGGCTTATAAGTACAGTTTTACCGGTTAGCCAATCCTTTCTGCTGGAAACATATTTCTCGACGTTTTATGACTAAATTCGTAGGAGCAGCGAGTAGCATGTACCCATAGCCATTGAATCGGGTTGGTAAAATGCGTACATGGAGGAGTGGATAGTGAGAAATTTCACTCAAGGGTTATGTACTAGCTAGGATTTGTGGCTCTTTGCTTCCTAAACTGCTGGTCGTGTCCATGGGGAAAATCGTTGGAAGGTGACTGGGTCAAATGCAGAGTGGGGTGACATTTTTGGGGATGAATTTCATTTATACGTTTGAGTGCTTCTCGAGTTTGTTTGTCCTCCAGCTCGCTATTCTAGGGGAAAGCTTCTTCGAAGGGATGGAAGTTATGATGTGGAAATCGCAAAGTTCGTATAAGTGAACTGACTTGCCTTATTTGGGTGAAGTTGGAGGTAGGATCAAAAGGATGAGATCGGTGAAGATGATTTAAAATGGCTTTGTCGAGGCGCATTAATTCGGCCGGGCTCTCTTATAAATAATGAATGGAAAATTCTATCTCGCCGGTCCCACACTTTTTCAAGTGCTTAATGATAGCTGAAAGTGATATTTTGCCATCTCTCATGGCGTCTTTTGGCGAAGTATCCAAAGCAAATGTTCCCGCTCCCTTCCAATGCTTATCGGTAGTTGGAAGTTCGTTGTGGACGTTTAATTATGATTGTTCATAAACGCAACCTCACCTTGTCCCATGGCTGATCGCAAGCTGATGAAAGCTGCTTGCTTGGTTTAGTGTTTTTTTTTTGGTCGAGGTCTTACTAGGTGTGATGGACAAAAACCTACGGAAAAAAGACTACCTTAATAATGGTTGGGTGAAAGTTGAAACACCAATAATCGACGGTTGGGTGTAGATTTATGAACTCTTCCTCTTCGAAAGCAATCGCGCTCGTCCATGATTTCGCATGTGAGCATGTACACGGAACGGAAGAGGAACTCAGAAAACATCCAAAAAATGTGTCACAAACGGCAAAACTCGTCACGTCGACCATACGATCATCGACAGCAGCGTCATAACTGATCAATCACAGTTTTGCCGTATGTCTATAACTGGTCGGATGTGTGGATTGTTTGGTTGAAAAAGTTTTTCCGTTCCAGAAGTTTTTATTCACGGTCATACCACCATGCACACGGAACAAGACAGTACTTTATGTGGTGAAAGTGTCTTTTATATGCTACCGGTAGCTACATGTGAGTGCCTATATGTGAGCGACTCACTTGTGCTGCGGTGGAAAATTTGAAGGGAAAGCGGAAACTTTCTGGAGCCTGTGAGAAGAAATGGCTTTCCTTTTTAGCGTCGTATGATGAAGCTATTAAACGAATTAGTCAACCGGTAGTCATGTGAGGCCTTAAATAATGAGCACAAAGATTGAACAAAATTTGCGGTTGGTTTTAGTGACAACTTTTCCTGACTTCAGTGGAACGCGACGAATGGAAAGTAGATCTAATCTTCGGTTTCTATTATAGGGTAACTCGGCTTGTAAAAGAACTTTATTATTAAACACTACAACATGCATATTTTTTGTGTGTTGTTTGCCATTCTTTGCCAGTTATTGAACAGAAACCTTTAAGCAATCAAACACAACGCCAGTTGTACAACATTCAGGGATTTCATTCGTCAACTTAAAAACAAATCTTTTAAAATCGGAGCTTCAACTTGGAGCTTCGACTCAAGCCTCGACTTTTAAAAGTAGATTTATGTGTTGCAAGTTCATGCATCAATTATAATTGGATTCTATTTTCAATTCAATTCGGCCTAGCCAAAAAAAATTTAATAAAACATATAATTGGATCAAATTTGGTCGACAACTGCGTGTGAATCGTCGTTTCACTTCACTCTGATTGCTTTATGAATGTGTATAATAAGCTATTTGTTTCAAAACTACATCGTCAGCATACCGGATACCAGTGTTTCCAAATTAAAAACAAAAATTTAATTTGGGCTCTATATGACATTCGTTTTTAGGAAAAAAACTTACCATAAAATACTATTCTAGTGTAGATTCTGTTGGCTTATGTATTTATTTATTTTATTGTACTTTTGCAATTGTGCTCCTGGTTTTGCTTTATTTTACAACAGTACAGTTAGACAGTGCCCACAAGAACATATTTGTAACACTTTTTGAACCACGACATGTGTGTTGCTAGTGACCGCAACACTTGTATAGGTTGACAGAATGTAAAAAATGACCCAGCACAAACTAACCAAACACGGAAGGATAGAAACGTAAATTATATATCCCAGGACACTCCCCTATGGTTGCTGAAACACTCGGGATGAAGCAGAAATAAGAGTAACATGAGTGCTTTGTATATTTTGCAAAAGATATGATCGTGTTGCCAGCGACCATCACCGGTTCGGTGTAGAATAGCATTTTGAAGGTCTATCATCAGAACCAGTCTGCTTTTCTGTATTTATGCTGTCCAATAATGATGATGGTGTTTTCAAAAACAATCGCTTAGCTTTGGAGACTTGGAATGGGCGTACAGCTTTGCCAGAATGATCCTGTTTTGTCCAGATTTAGTAAGCATTATATAGGAAGCATTTTGGAGTGTAAAATTTGTATTCACGTGTATGGCAGCTGACGGCAGGAAGTGTCTATCCTTGAAGTTTTTTGTTGCTGATGTTGAATGCGATCATTACGCTTATTGCTATAGATTGGTGTTGAAATCGTGCAAAATTCCACCCTGTAGCATCCTAATGGAGATCCCCAAATGACGGGGATATTTCAGGGATGGAACGATTCTCAGAAGTTGTTGCTCGTTAATTTTGTTTTGTTTTCACTTCGGGTCCTTGATAAGAATCAATCCGGTTGGCGATCGCCATATGGTGATGAGTATCGCTCCCTGAACAGAAGTTTTTGTGGTTATGTGGTGTTCTGCCGGTGTGTTTTAATTTAAACGGTTGCTGCTGTTCCGTTTTCCCCCATGATCGTCAATCGCTATACGAACAGTCGTCATACAGGGATTTCAAATCACACCTGTTGTCTGTTGGCTCTCTCGTAGCTTTGGTCATTTTGTGTTAGCACGCGGTAGAGAAGAACCCTTTCGGGGTTGACCTGGTTGGAGAATGGCGGTGCAAAGGCATGTCGAGCGTTTCCTTCCATTTCACCGCACTTCATGTTCTTAATTATACGAAGGCTTGCGAAGGTGCAATCCTGAGCGCTTGTCAGGTGATGTTTTTTTTTGGCTTGAAGGAAAGATCGTTACGTGTTCGGGGGTTCGAAACAGAAAGTGCAGATGCGCGCTACCGCGTATAGTTTCAGCGCACGAGAAAAGAAGCTTCAATAATGAAGGGTTGTGGAGCAATTATTGGTTGTATTGTGCTGTGCGGCAGAGTTTTGGAGGAACATGCCGATGATGGTTGCTGCTTTGTGGTAAACTTCAAGAAGCTACTATTAAAAGGCAATTTGGAAGAAAAGTGAAACGTATGTTCGTGATCGTGCATTGCATTGTTCAGTATTCCCTTTTATACAAATGGCTATTTAAATAGTATACATTGCACTGTAGAATCGGTTCTCATTCTGTTGTCTCCGTATTGAATGTTGAGCACTTTTATCCTACACATTGAATGAATGACTGTACAATCTGAGATATTAGATAAGCATTAAAAAAAAAACCTTTGTTGGTGAGTTTTAAATAGTATTCAATGTTACACCTTTCTAGTAATAGTATTGTAGGCTATTTTGTGCTCTTCGAATTCTCACTCTAATTTATACGATCCCGAAGGTTTTCTTCGATTACCCAAATGTCGTGGCAAAGCTATAAAGCTAGCTAATTTGCCTAAAATAACAATAAAATTGATCATCAGGAACTGCCTTTTGGTTCAGTTAACGAGCGAACGAAGCATCGAAGATTTCAACAAAAAGCTGGTAGTTTTGAAACAACACAGGCTAACGAAGTAACACGGACGACGGAGGGATAAAAAATATGATAAAATGATCCCTTTCGGAGCTGTTGAAGTCCAAAGCCTGAATGCTTCAATCTTCACCCTCCCGCTGACTATAATGGTTGCCGGATAACGAGCTCCGTCGCGATCTACGTAGGATTGGAAGAACTGGTAACGTCACATATGTACGAACAACTTGATTTTGGGATGTTCTTCAGATGGTTTGGGGTTTGAGAGCCATCCCACAACTCCGGGGCCGCTTTCGGTATGGGCGCCTTTCTTGAGATGACCGTAAGCAGATAGTCACTTTTGGTGTCCACAAACAACAGTAAGAGAAAGAAGTGTTTCCATTTGGTGACATGGTGACACGGCTGTAATCTGGCAACAGGGCGGCAGTGGAGATTCGTTCGTGGCGCAGTGCTCGTATGCTGATGTCCTCGTTTTCCAGGGAAAGAAAGAAACATTTTTACGGTGTGCATGCGTGTGTGAATGTCACAGAAAGCGGGCGAAACGAAAATCACTAGCGTGTGCAAGGGAAAGGTATAGTGCAGAACGAATTCCCGGAGAAAGCAATAAAGAAAGCGGAAAGATTGGCAATCGAAAGCCGGTTTTTCGTTTGCAGCTTCCTTTCTGTTCCGCGACCCGAGAAACTCCTTTACAGAGGAAGGAGTTCGACCAAGTTAGACAGCAAAACGCAGAGGGATATTTTTTGTTGTTCGCTAAACTGGAGACCACTTGAAGACTTGAAAACATTTTCTGATAGCCATGCGTGGAAGAGTGGATTTAATAGAATCTACAATTGCAGCATTACAAAGCTGGCATCAATTTGTCTCGAGCAATTCTTACAACACTCACGGCACTAGCGGCAATCAGAGGAACAGATGATTTCCTCGAAAAAAGCTAACCAATTAAATCTTATCTACACTGCGAAGAAGTGCTTGCTTTAAGTACTGCGGCAGTTATTGAAGTTTTTAAAGAACGAAGCGCGCTGATGGATCGATTTAGGATTGATTGGTTTTTTATTGGTTTGATTTGGTTATCACATTTCTTTAGACGGTGAAATGAATTAAGAATATGTCCCAAAGTTTGGGTTTTCGACTGAATGGTTTCCGCAGACCCTAGGGTTAAGTGTGACGATAAAAAGTTTTATTCTAAGCAGTGGTGTTGGAAAGCGATTTTAAGAATTCGATAGATTCGTCATGAGATAAAGCCATCTCGATCAAGGTTTGATGGTAATGTAAGTTCAGCAGAGATGTAGATTTTAAACGACTGATCCAACGGCATTATAAAAGAGAGATAAACCACTAAGATTTGATGGCGACCGTTTAAAACATGAACTCTGTACAAAAAGATAAACATTGATTGATCAAATCAGGCAAACAGCTAACGTGAAAGATCATTGTTCTGTGTTTTCTTTTTATGGTATATTTTAAATGTTAAGAATATAAAATATATCTTTAACGTGGAAAAATGTTAGTATCCTGCAATTTAAACTTGGAGAAAAAGTTGTGCCGAAGACAATGACACATTAAAAACCTCACAAATCTTCCATGCCTAAATGGTGATATGTGTATCTGAAGCTATTCAGTAGGTGTTCGTCGAAGGTGTTTGCCCATTCAACGTGACCTCAAATCGTGCTGCAAGCTTGCGCCTTCCGTTTATGCCGGTGATGGTAGCAAGAATCAACACTCGTGACAAAAGGTGTTTTACTTAGTTACCCCTACTTCGGTACGGGTAATAGAATCGGTGAAACCACACTCATTGAAGCTGTTGGACAAATCGAGGTTGAAAAAGGATGGGTGGTACAAACAGTTGCACAAATATGTAGCCGCCAGTGTGGAACTGGTGCGTGCATGCAGCTCTCGGTGCAGCTGCTCATTTCGTTATCCATATGCGTTTCTTCGAATGCGTGGCGCGCGTAGATTGATACACCGATTGTGATCAAGAAGGAATGGAACAGCAGCAGCAGGGTGTCATTGAGTGGTGACGGCACATACTTCTCCGCTCACATAAATTATCTCCCCACAAATCATCATTTTTTCGGGTCCCGGTTGTCAAGCTGCAACTGCTGAGCACGGGTCAGCTAGTAGTGGTGGTAGATTGTATCAGTTAGGTAGGGAAGGGTTAAGGACAAAGGAGGAATTTGAAGGTTGTAAAGCTGTACGTTGAATTTATATTGCATGATAGTTGAAACACAAGAGAACGGCTGTTTGTTTGTAAGTGTGTTTCAGTATGGTCGAAATTGACTGGTGCTCTTTTTGGATATGATCGAACGTATGCGATGCAGTTAACGTCTCAGTACTGACCACTACTTCCCCAAACCAAAAGGAGAGTGTGTTTGTTGGTGCAGGTGTGTTTTGAAGTGCTTGTGATGTAAAATTTACGACTGAAAGGTGCACAAAAGTTAATTTTTATTCATTTCTTTCACTTTGCATCGTTGGCTTCTCCAGCCGTGTTCATGCATCTACACTAACCGAACGGGTCGCTACCATTCCATTTTCTTATTTTGCGTTTAAAGCCGTAAATTCAGGACAACAAGACAAAACATCATAGCAGTGGTTTAGTGGGCAAGAGGAATGCGGAGGTTACCCAGGTGGAGGTACATCGTCATGTTCGCCTGTTCAAACGCCAGCACAACAAACGGAGGCCGGAGGCTGCATCATGGCGGCCATGTTGGTGTTGGCCGTGTCAGAACAACGAAACAGCCACGTTCGAAGTGGCCGGTCGGTAGAGCAGGATAGATGACAGTTAAAAACCGGTTTTCCGAGGTTGTGTTGCTTCCAATCGGGAGGGAAGTTTGCGCTGAGGGTATTGAGCATATCGGGAAAGGGTGTTCGACAGGTCAAACTGGTTTGCAGAGGAAGGAGAAGAGAGACCGGGGAAAGAAGCAAACTACAACTATAGCCGATAACGGGGTCCATGTTGCCCGATGCAGACTCGCTCTTTTACCCGGTTCCAGCAAAGTTTTGGCGCGTTTGTCCAACCCTTACGGAGATGCTAAGGAGATTTAGTCGGGCTGAGTGAGAGGTAGTGGAGGCGGAAGAGTGGAATTGACTATCTTAGGAAGCTCTACTCGTAACTCTTCTTGTGCGCCATGTTTAGAACTGCTTTCTTAGTGTTTGCAAAGGAGTTGTCAAAGGTCCACCGTATGCACCTACGTCAGTCCATGCAGTTTGATGAATATTACGATTCGTTCACTCTCGAGCATCACACTCGCAGAGCTTCTTCGCCACTCAAAAGGACCCAAGACAAAAGGTAAACGGCTTGTTGCCCTTACTTATCTATGAGATGCGGACATTCAAGTATTTTCGGGTCGGCCAGAAGCGGTGGAACGATAAGCGATCATCATTGCAAGAAAGTAGAAGGGGCAGCAGTTCGTAATGCTTCGTCTCTTCATCGGATGAATCGCGTTTTTATGCTGCAGAAGGTTTTCGATAGGATGAAGGCGTAATTGGAAGCCATCCTCCAGCCTGAGCGGCCAGAACTTGAACCACCTTGAATGCGGAGGAAAAAGGGAATAGGAAACCAAAAACAAAACAAAAACGATTCTTGTTTTTTGGTCAGGTTTCGTTATTTTTTCAACCGTTCGCCCGTTGAACAATCTGGAAGGAGGGTTAGCAAAGGTATTATTATCGTTGGTGTAATCATCATTGCTATTATGAATGCTCCACTGCTCGATGGATGGCTGCGCAAGCTATCTTATGATGGTCTGCTACTTGCAAGAGTCCAAATGAAAAGGGCAGACGAAAAAGAACGGACGTCAGTAAATGGGTGGATCATATGTGGAGAAAGCAGAGAGTTCATACGACGCAATGGGAGGGAGGTTGGTAGGTGGCAGTTTTGCGAGCTTCTTTTGTTTTGTGTCGAACGATGGTGCATATTTTTATGAGCCACCATCTTGAGGAGAACCCTTTCGATGTCCGTTCCTGAAGGCGATAAGCACCATCGGATTGTCCTTTTTGCTGTCCATCTTCGAAGCAGCTTGTTGTATAGTGTGTATGTGTGTTAACTAGTAGCCAGAAGAAAGTATGAGCTGCCGTTGTTCGGGATCGTTTTATATTTCGTTGAACAAGTAGGACATTTGTCGTTGATTGTCAACTTCTCAAATCTTTGTATGTCTTATATATTTGTGTCCTATTCTGAGATTGCTCATTTGTGCTGAAACAAACGCCTGAATCCGTTCGAATCATGAAAATTATTACCAAGTTCCGCAAATAGCGTAAATTCCTATTCGGGCCAATCGGATGCGAATGGATTGCTTCTTGGAGCGGTTCTGCGCTTCAGGCTTCAGCGTGTCATTCGAATTAATGGGTCTTCAGTTTGGTGTTACCCGTTCAGTTTCTTATCTTGTGCAGGGCTTCGAAAGGGGCTATTGATTTTTTTCTCCTTCAGCCAGAGACGTTCATAGTTGTAGCCACAAGGGAACAGGAAGGCGTAGAAACGGCACAAAGGTGCTAGTGAGGTGCCAGCGAATAACGGGGATCGCTGTTTCGTTTCTAATTTCGCCATACACGCGAAGAAGGTCTATAAATTTATAATTTTCCTTTATTTCGCTTTCGAGTTCATTTTAGTGGCCAGCGAAAAGGAGGTTAGACAATAGACAAACGTTCGACTTCTACACGTTGCACCATAGGTCATGCGTGGTGTACGCTGAGGTCTTACTGAATTCCTCTGATCAACTGTGCGTGAAGCTGATTGGTCCGCACAAGCCAGTCCTCGTAATAAATGTGTACAGGGGGTGAGCTATAAGAGGTACTACAAAATAATTTTCATTCCAACACCAAAGAAATATCGCCCGAGAAAGTGTAGTAGGTGGTGGGCGAACAAGTCGTTTAGGGTTGGAATTGGTCAAGAACCAGACCATAGTGTTGGGGGTCAATGTTTTTGTTGCCGGTTTGTAAAACATTTGCATCGAGAAATGACCGAGCGGTCTTTTCATTATGTTATGCTGAACGCCCAGCAGCTACAACAGTGTTGGTGGAGAAATTATTTACATTTTTCTTTCGCACGGACATAATAATACAATATTTTCGACAGCTTAGCAACATGGTAGAGATATGCTGGTGGGAGGTCTATTGTATGTGTTATAGCGTGCCATACTTCAACCTCTGTAGTCAAAAGCTACTATAGGATGGATGCATCCATGCTCACGCTTGACGATCTTGAATGATGAAGTTTCTTGGTGCAACACAATTATATAACCATTATCGATGTCTTACACTTCAGGCTCGAAATCAAATCACTTCTTGGGTTTGTCTTGTGTGCGCTGCCGCTGGATGGAGGAGTGGCATCTCGCATGTGTTTGAATTGCTGGCAGGCTTGGTTGGTTTCATTTTCATCTGCTACCGACGTATTGTGTGGCGTTGCACCCGGGGTACATTAGAAGAAGAGGTGTCAAATGCAGAGTGGCACTTCGTTCGACGACAAGTTCGTTTCCCGTACTTGGGTTAGACATGCTTCTAATGTGCATTGGTGGCAATACGGTGTAGAGTCGTCAGTTGTGTGGGAGAAGGGGCTTGGAGTGACTATCGAAATGGAAAGATAAATACATAAATATTATTGCTCATGTATGTTTGTCTTTTATCAATGGTTTGCTGCCGAGCACGCCATTTAGTCTCTTTGCGGTGTGGCAAGTACAACTAAGCATGAAGAACAATCGGGGCGATACCGACAGTGTTCTGAGTGTCTTCCCGGAGATGGTGATGAAAGGTTCCAGTTACGGGTTGAAATTGCCCCCTTTCAATCTTCGTATTGCACAGAGTGCATTGAAAGATTGTCAATGCCATTACACTTCGAAACTTGGTCTGGGACTGTTGCATTGAATTTAAGGTGAAAGCATTATAGTTTTGAATCAACTTACAACTAGTAGGAATGATTAAAATTTAAATGTTTGATCATTTTAGTGATGTAAGTGAAAGAAGTTGTTAAATTTACCTGATTGACTTGTTTAATTAAACAATTTGGTTAGAAACTTGAAGAAAAGAAACGATAATCCTGATATATTATTAGTAACAGTATGCCGAGCATGTGTTTTGCCTACGAATTCACTTGAATAGTAATGAAAAAGATTGCAACTAGATGAGATATAAAATGGCACGTATCTGCAGATGGTTAGATAGAAAGATTTTGCATACATTTGTGCCCGGCCTGTAACCGGATGCTTGAGTTAAACCTGCAGATAGTTATTCAGCGTTTTTGTAATCATACCCAGGATCATATCTCATGCAGAAGAAAAGTTGTGCACCAACTCGGTGTACCGGTCAGTGTGCCGGCTGCTTCCATCGATTCGTGTTTGTGAACGTTTGACTGCACCGGTTCAACGGTGTGTTCTATAAATTATATTCGGTGCGTGTGGTGCAGAACGCTTTCTTAGTCAACCGAATGAACTTTGGCCAGGAACGACAAGCCCCAAACCAAGTTCAGCCACTGGGCATCGAAGTCGTGTTGCCGCTACTACTGCTGCTGATGTTGGCAACCGACTGTCCATGTTTTTGGTTGGAATCTTGAACATTCGGCCACCAGCAAGTGGTGAAATGGCCCTCGGGTGGAAGTGGGCAGCAAATGTGGTGCACAATCGCCAGGATCGGTCAGTACCTGTACTGGTCAGCCGAAGGGAAACTGTTGTGCGGTGGAGCTTTACTGTAGTTTGCTAATCACTTTTATCTTTGCAGTTGTGTAAAGCGTGTATTTCATACAGATTCGCTTTATTATCCCGGCGGCCAGACTCTTGCCCACCCTCGGGTAGGTATGGTCTGTGGTTGAACGTTGGATTTATCTTTTTAAGTTGATTCATCCTATGTGTGTGTATGTGTAACGATGGCAGTAGCATCTGTTTCTCGGTTTGTTGTTGTTGCTTGTTATCTCAAGAAGATGCAAATTGTTACCACTTTTATGTAACTGCGGTGAGGACGGATCGTCGGCGAGTAAAGTTCTCGCAGCATTGCTTCGTAGTTGGAGAAAATAGCCAGAACAAGAATCGTAACCGGTGGGTGGAGTAATAAGAGACGTTTTAAGATTTTCATTATTAAGCTGCAAATATGGTGGGATGTAGTTGATTTCAGTTTGATCTGAATCTTGCGTTTGTGGACGAAGCGTAGTATTTTCTGCTCGCAGCATCAGACAAAGGAAAGTTATACAGTAACAATTATGGTTAAGTAAAATGATCTCTTTGTTAACATAAATTATCTAACAGAAGGAAGTTTTGTAAATGGCAAAACAATATAATATGGAAATAACTTTAAAGGTTGTTATTGATCTCTTGCAAAATGGTATTTACGATGCAGTAAGTATGCCATAATATTCCCTTTTGAGGCAAACACTACAACAATCAGATACACTTAGTTATTGCCACTCGCTTGGCTGAGTTGTTGGATGAAGCCTTTAGATGTGTCATTCGATTTTATGGTTATTCATGACTTAAATCAGCAGCTCACTGTTCACCTCATTTGCTCCGTCCGTAGAACGCTGAGGAATGTGGAATGTTGCGCAAAGGTTTTCTTTCCTGCTTTGCGGTAAGTCCGTCATGGGTTCAGTAAGGGGTAATTACATTTTTACACGAATGGTGGTGGTGGAATCCGTTGACTATAAATGATAGTGGGGATTTCGGTTCACTGCTCATGGTCAGGAGATGATGCAATCAATGTTTGTGCATACGATACTGCACGGATTTTTTTCGCCTTGGCCATCGTTATGGCCATTTGTTATCAACGATGGCATGGCTTTCAGCAAGGTCCAATGCCTTTAAAGGTTTAGATTCCGTTTACAGCTCCAATGATTGATTAAAGCATTGTAATGTTTGTCTACATCCTTGAACGAAAGTTTATAGCTTAAACTTTAAAAGGATATTTCACGAACTGTGGCTATGAAATGTATAGTGGACCCTAAGAGCTATTCTGCTATACCATGTCGTTTGAAGAACTTTCCCATAGATTGTTCATTAAGCATTGGCAAAGCCGGAAGAAGAAGGTAAGAGTGGTTTTTGGTTGAGGCAAATTGATCCGATCGATCGGTCTTGGATCACATTTCTGCATGTAATCGAATACTTATCCTTTCGGGTGTGCGGGATAGAAGCCCTTCCGCAGTAGCAGGCGTGTCGAGCGCTGGTTAGGGTTGACATGGATAGTTACAAGTTGCATCTCTGCACACAAGCATGGGAATCGCACAAAACCACGCACTGTGTATTATATGCAACGAAGTAGCGGTCATAACATTTATGCGAAACTAAATCGGATATTGCAATTTCAATGCGAGAAGGAAACTTACGGCATAAATGGCATCTTCCGGCAGACATCTATGTTCTCACCGTACATGTAGGTGCCGCCTGTTCGATGAAGCAACGGTAGACATGCTTGAAGGCGGCATGAACGGAAATGATATGGTAAACTTGGCCTGGGACGAAATGAAACTTGGGTTTCTCTCACTTCACACTGAAGACACCTTCCTTAGCACGGGTAGGAAACCACGGGTGTCATTTGTTTTTACTCCTGCAGCCAGGTAGAAACAGTTCCTTAGAGCACAAAATGATCCCCCTGCAGCGACGATTGATGGTTTGGTTCTCACCGACGTGACTAAGGTCAGCTAAAGGTAAAAAGGTGTTTCAATAGTTCGAAATGTTTCCCTTACCTTTGATTCGTTATTTGCTATCGTTTTCGGAGCTACCTACAACGATTCCGGGAAGTTGTATGAAAAGATAGTGAAAAAACGGATTTTTTGTATGGTGTTTGTTCCTTATTTAAGCCAAGACAGTTATAATAAAGTTTTTGTCCCTAGACGCATAAGTTTCCAAGCATTCCATTCGTAAAATACTTGAAGTGTTCTACGTTTGCCGGAGTGCTTTCTACGTTATGGATGAAAAGGCAACAAAAAGAAATATTTTCTACCTGAGCTATATCCTGCCTTGTAGATGCTTCGTTTTTAGATCTTTTGAGTACGATCTTTGTTCTCTAAAGAAATTCGAGGGTTTTAAAAATGTTGTGCATCGAATTGTCACGTAATATCTTTGAATGAATAATAAATCTTAAGCAAAATGAATGAACTCTATTCTGTGACAAAGTTACTAACCATGGTCGGTTTGAAAGGACAATCTCTTTTCATCGGGAAACAAAACATCGAACAGGACTCGCCCATTTTCAGATTTTTATTGAATACATTTACCGAATGCAGTTATTTTCAAATGCGTAACAGAACTTATTTCATATTAAGGAATGGAAGTTTACTAAATTTTCGTGTGTTTTTGTTCGTGGCATAGCATGTTGATCCCCAAATTAAATTCAGACCAAATATTTTGAAAATGAAAATGAACCCCTACGCATGTTATCTACACCGACCGATCGAGCGATCAAGCGTGTTTACAAGGGTTCTTGTGTTATATGGTTTTCCTTATCGTATATATACTTGAAGCATCAGCAGACGAACATAAGACGGCAGTGTTCGCTCCAGACACAATGCGTTGCTGGAAGGATGCGATCTTTTGATCTGATTTTGTATATATGTATCGGTTGGTCATAATCGCTAAGACGAATGATTTATACTTGTTTTTTTTCTAACCTCTTTTCGTTCTTTTTATTCTTTCAGGTAAGAACTTGTGGAAAATAAAACTTCGTTCTTGCGCTATACCATACGGAGTGTGAAACATGCGCATCCGGTGGTAACAGCTTAAATTGAGTTGATATATTACAACACCAGGTTTGTATGTTTTGTGGTGGAAGATTGCTGTTGGAAGTATAATTTGCTACACAAACTTGTGTAGGGAATATATTTGATACGAATTCCGTTGTAATGACCCTTGGATATTTTTTCTCTCTATCAATTCTCCACAATATTAGTTAAGTAAAATACAGATGCTGTAGTCTGAGATTGTAAATTTCAGCAATCTTCAAATTTGTTATGGCTGCTATCATAGGTACGAGCAGAAGTTGAGCAGCGGTCTATAATTGGGATGTATCAATTTAATGGAAAAAGTACAATAACAGTCGGTATTTCCTGTGCTTATCCCACCGATACCGGAAGAATGATAATCGCGGAATAAGTGTCAAAAGGAAGAAATACGAATGTTTACTTGCGTTAACGTTCATAAACATTCCAAAACACGTTCGGTTTGAGACATTATTTGGATATCATTAAAATAGCAGAAGTTCGTATGGAAGCACTGCATTTGTTTAAAAATCAAACGGATCTTGTGTTATAGCGGGCAGGCGCATTCAAGAAGCTTGATAGTTTCAGTTGCTAATTGGTGGCTGCCTTAAGGACATGCTTTCACGCTTGCGAGAGAACAATGGTTTGAATGATCATGCAGTGTAGAAAGCTTTGATCATGCCGTTCTTGTAATTCAAGGCATTGTTAGTGTTTCTATTAACGTGTCTAAGTTAAACATAGCTATGTTTCTTGCCGATGTTCAGTTGAAGCATATGAGCAAATGTAAAGCAAGAACAGTCAATGATTTTCTATACGTACAAATGAAGCTCACCTTTCAACAGGATAGTAATTATTCAAGGTACGCTGTTTACCCTAAGATTGCCGACTAGAATGTAAAGTTAGGGCTTTACCTGGCTCGTGATTCCTTTATTGCCTCATTATTTTTATTTAAGCCACGTATCAAGAGAATGCGTTTGTTTTTTTTTTCGGTGTTCTTTCGCACTTCACGCGAAGACGCCATTCGTGAAGAACCCGAGATGGAAAAAGAGGATCATTATTTTTTGTTGTACACCCTATCGTTTTACAGCACAACCCCAGAGCTGAGATGATGATGACGGGCGAACGATAGCTTAGAGAAAAAGATACGCAAACACTCGTAGGGCCGGTGATGATCAAAATTAATGATCCTCTTTGATCCGTGATTGAGTTCTGGTTGGAACTCAAGAAGAATGTTTAAGGCTCGCGTGCTTCATTTTCTGTGGACGATTGGCTGCTACACGCGCAGATAAGAGGGTGCGTCTCTGCCTGCACAGCGGATGCGGAATGTTTGGTTGAGGTTGGTTTTGAAAATAAGTGCGTTAATTGCTTTCTTTGGGGTTGCCCTTTTGAACCCGTCAAGATGGGTGCGCCCCTAAGTTGCTTTCTAGCCGATTCCAACAAGGTGTGACCCATCAATCGATCATAGCAGCGCGGTATTGGGAGTGTTTCAGTCAGTTTTGCCTTCACGCGAGGCTCGAGAGACACGATCGGAGAGACAGTTGCTCCGTGCGCGTAATCTAAGGCGTGTCCCACCGTCGCAACGAATAGGCGTTGGAGGTGTAGGCTACTTTGGCTCTCCCCTTGTCACAGAAACGAGGCGTATGATGTAGGGCTTTCACAATTTTCTCCGCTTGGAAGGATTGGTAAGCGGTGCAAGTCAATGCAAAATCAAGGTCGATTGTTCTTCCTACCAGCATCCTTTTTGTCACTTGCTTAATGAACGCAATGTCCGAGGCCCTGATCGTTGGAGTCATTCGGAAGAAACGTGCTGAAAATGATTTGTTCACCAAGCAAGCTCCCCAATGGCGGGCCTTCCTGGAATAAAGGTACCGGGATCTGGTAGAAAAACGCATTCGTCTCGAGCTAATCGAATTTTATTATCCCGCATTGATGAGATTGACAAAGAAGACGCGTCGAAGAAGCAAGAAGTGATCAAATCCCATGTGTGGAAGAAAGGAACACGCAGCACCCAGGTGTGTGTTCGTAGCCCTTGCGGTCATCGGAGTTCGTCGATCATTCCGTTTTCTGCCGTAGGCACTTCTGCGACTTTTCATTTGGATAAAAGCTTCATAAAAAGGAACCCAATCCATAGCTTGTTGTCGTCGATTCTTGTATGTTGATGGCCGCGAGTGAAACTGGTCCTGGATGTACGGCGCGCGGGATGTGGTTGACATACATATTCCCGGTCAAGACCGTAAAAATAAGCATCGATGATGTAGGGGAGCAGCAGCAAACCTGGGGTGGATGGGTTCGGGATGTAGTGTCCGGCGGCAACCCTTTTTTCCTCATACGGTTCTGTAGAGGTTGTTCTTGTCTTGTCCGCTTCACTCGCTTCGAGTTCCGTGTTTGAGGACGCTAATGATGTTGGCAATGGTTGGTCATCATGTAGGCCATTATGTACACGTAGATACAAAAAAACGTCTTTGGAACATGAACGACGAAGAGAATAAGAAAAAAGTGTCAGCAGCCGTAGAAGAGACGAAGGAGCAAAAAAGAAAAGGAAACACAAGAAAGAAAAATAGCTTAAAAAATATAGTCACTCTCGAAATGGTGACGTTGCAGCGGGATGCTGTGGAACAACACATCGAGTTTGGATGTTCGTTTGGAGCGGGTTGGAAAGCAAAGGTCTGATGTTCAACAGTGAATCAATCGATAGGAATTGAAAAGAGAAAAAAGATAGGAGAAAGCGAAAGATCACGGTGCAGAAGGTAAAGAAATACGAATGGATAGCACGAGCCTCACGATCATAATTTATCGATGACCATAGCGCTCTTCTCCACGGGTTGTTGTGGAACGTTGTCCCCTTTTGGAATGAGACTGCCTGGGCTCTTCCTGGTTTGGAGGAAATGAAGTCCTCGTGCAATGCATAAAGCGCTGATTCCATCCAATTTGCCCGGTGGCCATGTCTGGCCCGGGGCATGCAAACGACGAACGGCCCACAGTGCAGCTTTTCGAATAAATCTTTAACCCTTTAAATTTGGGACCTTTCTCCGATCATTCATGCAACCATTCTGGTATCCTACTACTGGGTGGAGCTTTCCCCCGCTTGTCATCCATAATTATCGGTGCTGTCTATGTGTGTATGAATGGGCGGAACTATGAAGATACATATTCGTAACCCTCCTAAAGTTCCTCGAATGTGATGGCCATATTTCTTAGTGACAGGGCGGTGTGAGGGAATTTTTGACCGTTGATCGCCCTAACTTGATGCTGTACGATCGACACCACTATCACTGTCACAGCCGTACCAATCGGTATTTGACGGATCAGTCATTGATTTTGGTTCACGAAGCGCTTCGATTGCAAAAAGAAAGTTTTGTTTTTAATTCCTGGAGGCTTCTGTGATTTCCCGCGGCGACTCTTTGCGACGTTATCAGGCGATGAACGCGAGGTCTCAACGTGACACCAATATGCGTATGATGCTAGTGTGTTAGTGTTGAAGAAGTTGAGCTGACATTTTTTAATTTTCTCCCATCTTGCAAACCGAGAGGAGTTTTTTTTTGAATCCTCCTTTCATGAACAAGTCCAAAACAAGTGATTTTTGTTTCTTTCTCTCCTTTTATCAGATGTTTGTAAGTATATGTGTGCGGGTTGTGTCGCCCAGTCTTCATGCGTGACCAAGCGGGTTGTGGTAGAGAAAGGCAGCGAAAGTAACGGTTCATTATCAAAGCTTTGGCCTGGGGCTATTTGCAAGCGGAAGAAGAAATGGTCAGCTCGACGTGTGGTTTTGCTATGTTGAAGTTGGTGTGGCCGCGAGCATGGCTGCGACAAATGACCATTGGTGTGTGGACAATCTGTTACGTTCAATTGAAAATGGAGCAGAAATTAAATCGTGGCTTAAACGATGCCGCAAGATAGGACATGTTTTTTTTATTTTTCTTTCGCATATATGTATATCCCTCAATTTATGTGCTGCAATGAGTTTATGCTAATTGCACACCAAACAGGGCAATGTGTTTATGCAGTCTTTAAAATAATAAGACATCGATAATGCGTGAATTAGGGTGAGCAAAATGTTCACTCATAATTAAATCAAAACAAATCAACGAAAATCAAATTACACTCGCTGGGATCTTTTTGGTTTGGCGTGTCCAGGTTTTAATTGCTGCAATTATTGCAATTATTGACGTGTCCTATCCCATTTAAAGATTTCTTTTCATGCGGTGCAGCTTAAGTAGGGCATCGTGGTTAACATGCCCGCATGTCGCATGCGAGTGCGACATGAACGCACTGATATTTAGGTTACACTATTGTGGCTGGGGCAAATCCGCTTTCTTAGCCCAGTCGTCCGATACGGCGTGTTGTGTTCATCAAAGAGTAATTATTGTATAGTGGAAATGGCAATGATCCAGCGTAGAATCGTGGCATAAATGGCGTAGAATCCACAATTAAATATAAGTAAAGCCAATGGAATGCTTGGTGTTTGCCAGCAGAATCAATGCTTGGGAATATTAAAAGAATTTAACGCACGGCAGAAATTTGTCTGTAGCTTTATCTCCTTAAGAGTCATTAAAAACTTCGTCACAGGAATGGAGAGTATTTTCTGTTGTATTTCTCTCTCTGTATGTGTGTGTTGGGATTTGTGCAAAATATTCGAAGTATTTCTATGTTTGTTTCTGGCAATGAAGAAGGATATATTAACTTCTCTTCGGTTTATCGCCATAGTCTGAAGAAGTTTGCTTTTCTTACAGTCCTAGAATACCTGGTCAGTTCGGAATGTCAAATGTAGTGGGGTTGCAGAATGAATGAATGTCTCTTCATGTTTGCCGCTGGTGAGAACTGCGTCAGCAATGCCGTGTACCGGATCGGGGCTACATTTTCAAACGCACTGCGCTCATGCCAGTGAGGTGCTAGTTGCTGTGGGAAAATGTTCCACCGGCCGGCAGTGATAGCACACCACAATGCGTTTGCAATGACAATAATAAATGAAAATAATAATCATAATTGTGTGCAGTCAGTCAGGTTGAACAATTTTCCCTTGATGGCGCGCGGAACCCATACATGTTTGTGTAACATAGCTGAAAAGTCTGTGTGCGAAATGTTTGTCCGTTTCGGAACGCGAAGGAAACGACAACTACTCATGCGGTGGAATTGTGCTGGACAGGCAAAGCAATGCCTGCACCTGAATGCTCTGTGCAGTTGGTGGTGACATATTGCTGGCAGGGGTTTTAAAGGGGTACCTTTGTCTTGTACAATTTCTGATCCGTGTGTGTTGAACAATTTCGGAAAAGAACAATTACGGTCAACCGTTGATCTCGGCAGCTATGCTTGTTCGCTAGCAGCATCGCTAGTGCCAATGGAACGTTACGCCAATGGAAGGCTTTAATAATGTTTTGATGTGTGTGCGATAATTTGCCGACAATTTTTCGTCAGACTTGATGGTGTTTCCTTTGCCGTGGGGTTTCCACGGTCATCACGTCAGGGTGAGAAATTGCATGAACGAGGTCATGCACAACACACACACACACAAGCACTAACTCACGCGCAGTGAAACCATCCAAAATATAGCGGGACAATGATTTGGCAGCCAAGTGAGTCCAAAGCTTGGTCAAGAATTGTTCCAACAATTTCATATCTGCAGGCGGTCGTGCTGAGGACAAATTGAATTTCATCAAAAATTCGTTTCGAATGTTTTAGCTTAAATCTGGCCAGATGAAACTGCAGCAGAAGCATGTGTTGGGAGTTTGGGAGGTTGAACCGTGTGTAATTAAGCCGCTTTAGATACACAACCGTACGTACGTGGGTTAGGCTGTAATCACCAAAAATTGAAAGGTTTGTTTAGCCACGCAAGACACGCTTTTCTCAATCGAAGTCAAGCTTCCAAATATCGCTTTGCACGAACGAGAGGAATCTGTACACATTTAGAGAATGTTAATATATCTCCAAACGTGATCCTCTCCTTCCGCTGCATTCTCCGTGGTTACTCTGCTCTTCTCGAGGAAAGGAAGCCGATCAGCCGCTGCAGCAACAGCGCAACAAATTTATTAGTTCTACTGGAAGATTAGATAGAAGCGAGATGTAAGCGGCTTACACCACCACAATTCCCTCGAAAGACATCGATTGCCAACGTTTCGGGGTGAGATTTTTTGATTATTTCTCCAACATTCAAGATTGTCGGCTGTGATGGAGTTAGTCTGTGTGGCCCTTAGATAATTTGCCGGTGTTTAGCTTTCTTCCTATTCACAATGATTTTTTGGTTTGAAAGGAAATCTTTGGATAGGATTAGCTGCTACCGTGTGGTTGTCACAATCGAGTCGAGCTTTACACAGATCGTAACAACGTCAAATGTAAAAAGATATCTTTGCATTGAAGTATGTTAACTGTCACACTGTCGATTACTCGTTTAGGGAGAGCTTATCAGGGTACATGTTTGATGAAAGATGAGTAGGAAATGCACCGTAAATCAGCATAACGTAGGAGATACATTCAACTTTAGTATGAGAAACAGTTTCAGATGGATAGTCCATCACAGGAGAGTGTAAAGGAGGGAAGCCAACAAAGCAGTGTTTCAGTATAACTGTTTTTGGCTCGTCGGTTCGAACGCCTTTTGTGTAAGCAACTTAATCTACACAGAGTTGAAATGAATATTCAGAAGAGCAGCGATAAATCTGTCTTAAGCAAACTGTAAGATACATAGAACTCATTCTAATGTCATACTTATTGCTTGTTGCTTATTTTACGGCTCCACAATCAATCTCTCGCTGGTCCACGAAACATGTAACGTTCTTCAGTGTGTGTGTGTGTGTTTGTTGCGTGGTATGTTTTTTTTTCTTATGACAAACTTCTTAGATTGTTTAGCCTTCCATTCGGTCAAATTCATCACTCCCACCTTCATCTCCGTTTCGTTAATTGAAACAAATAAATTATTCAATCATTATTTGTATGAGACCAGTGCGCCCGCGTGTGGGTTCAGCAAACTTCTCCCATCGCATAATAAGCATCCAGTCATGGCACTAGTTTCCTTCTCTCACACCGGCATCCGGAAACGGTCGGGAAAAAGAATTGTGAGCTGCCAAATTACTAACAACGTGCCCCGGCAAAGACAAAACCTAAGGAAAGGAAATCCACCCGCAAGCGGAAGACAGTTAGAACAATAAAAGTGAATTAATTTTATCTCTCCCCAAAGGCAAAAGCACCGCGTGCTATCACACCGGGCATCATCCCCACCGGAGTAGAGGATAGGTGGTAGTGAGAGTACTGCGGGCCAGTGAGAGCTAATCTGCGTCATTCAATCTAGACGCAAAGGGTCTATTGTTTCGCGGTTTTCTTCGCGGTGCTCCATGATACAGACACGTTACCCTATCCTGGCCGGTCCATAGATGTTGGTAGATTTGATGATCGTCTTTTTTTCGTTGGGTAGAAACTCTTTGAAGGTGCAGTTTTTATGGCGATGCCTTTTTCTCACCGAAGGGAGGCAAAAAAAAAACAGTGGTGAAAAATTACCCACCTAAGACAAAAGGCTAACCTGGAGTTGAGCGGGGTACTAAAGTCGGTATAAAAACTCGAAGGACACAAAAAACACACCCCGGGATGGGGACGGAAGTTTCACCCTCACCTGAACGTTGATCTGTTCTTGTGCAGAGGTTCAAAATAAAGAAGAAAAAAAAAAACCATCGAGCCTGGAAAAGCTCCTCGACCCGACCCGAGAATGCTGGGAAACGGGCGAAGAAAATTCTCACGCTCAGCAAACACCTCGTTTGTGTTAAAATAAAAATTAACATTTTAATTTTATTTTCCCTTACACTTTTCCGCCGGGCGCAAGATCTCGCTCGTTCGTTCTGGATGATTGCGGGTGGTGGCGTTAAAGCTTTCCGTACAGAGTTGTTGGTGTGTATGTGTGTGCGCGCGCGTGTGTGTGTCCTCCTGTGGCGGCTATGCAAGCAGCGCATGCACATGTTTGCCTTTTGTCTTCGTCTTTAACGGTCCTACGGTTGAGCGATTTCAGCCGTTTCTTCCTTTCCAGGTGACGTCAGCATTTTCTTCACTTCTCAACCGTGACTACCTGTTTGCATTCAATTTCCGCTTTATGTTTACGCACTCTGGTCCCCAAACGAAATTGCTGGTATACCCGGCACAGACCCGAAGCTGGCTGGAGCAGAATCAACCCATCGATAAAGTTGCCCTTCCGGGGTCTGCACACAAGCGCTAGTACACAATCACATATACACATGCACCGTGCCAAGGGCATACCGGAGGCACAGAAGCGTGAAGAAGTTCGAAAAGATACACATGCACCTACACACAGGATGTTTTGGTGGCCAAAAAGGATGGATGGATGCGTTGGGTTTTGAATTAATTAATAAGTTAGCTAAAATATTTTATTTGTTTTCACCATTGCCGAACCATGATGAAGGCTATAGCTAAACCACTGTATGCAGAATCTCGTTTAATTTGTTTTAACAAAATAAAAACAATACTTAACCAAATCTGCAAATGCATTGTTCAGTATGATTATGAAGAATATTTGATAATTTTGCTTTGCGTCTTAATCTATTCGGTTCATCTTAAAGTTCAGTAAGTTATTCGCTATTCTATAGGTACTATTGTACCATTATCATTATCGTTATCGCTGATCGTCAATGAGGCTGGCTCTTTCTGTGCAGGTTGTGTTTTCACCGAAGCATCTACAGAAAGTTAATTCGCAACTGCACACTGACCAAGTTTGTTACACTTGTTGGTAAAATGGTCTTGTCGTTGGGGAGGAGTGCCTTAACGCCTTAAGAGAGGTAATGCGAGAGATGGGTGCAAAATTAAATTAAAGTAAGGCAAAAATAACGTGCTGATAGTGTGCGGTGGTGTGGCTGCGATAGTAGAGCAAAGCATTTGCCCCTTGCAGCGATGCAGGTGGACGATGGTCCTACCGTCGACGAGCATATCTATTTATCCATCTATTTGCACTTATGTGATTCACTCGCATGGAACCGACGTGTTGTGAACCGATTCCGTCATGCGAAGGTGTTGGTATCTGTTCGGTTTCGGTGTTTCTTGGGTCACACACAAAACGGCAACGGTTTGATTCCGCTGAACACTCCAGTGCATGCCGAACGAAAAGGGTGGCGTCTTGTGTTCTGGCCCGAGGCGTCCATAGTGTGATCGAATTTGGTCCTTCCGACTCGTCGCACATGGAATGGAGCTTGTGGCATGGAGCGAAAGATAGCTCAAGTGCTTCCTCCACATACGAAAACAAGTTTTCAATTGTTCGAGAAGCACTTGATGCTCGAGAAAATTTGTTACAGTTTCGTACTTGCAACTACTTGTACGCTTTCCGTTTCGAACCGGAAATTCAAACACACACAAACGCACACGTTTATGTCCCGATTCCTTAGGGCGGTGTATTGCTTGGTAGCAGATGCACTATTCCGTTGCACTGATGCATCGAAGAAGAAGTATTGATCGTGCGAATGGGAAGAAGGGTGTCTGTATTGTGGACCACGTGAATCGTAGTTTCTTGGTCATTTTCTTGTAGTTGCACTTCTGGGAAAGTAAGCCACAATCAAAATAGCCCCAGCGTGTGGATGGAACGTTTGGGCAAACTAGGAAGGAGAGGTGCGAATGGAAGGGGAAGGATCATATTTAGAGTTGGATGCTCCTTGGGTCAAGTGCAACACGCGCACAATGCTGGCAATTGGTGGCAATTTTTTGAAGCACCGTTCAGCGTAAAGGCAGCTTTGTGTAAATTCTATCATTTTCCAAATAGCAAAGTGGAAACCGGTAGCCGAAATAATGTCGTTTGTTGAAGCAGGGCAGATGAATGAACAAAATCGGTAAGTGGGTGAATCGTGGCGTAATAATCGACAACACCATCCACAAGAGAGTGGGAGATTATTCGATCGGGAGCATCTTATCGCTGCCCGGCCAAATCCTTCCAGCAGTCAACGAACCAGCGAACCAAACGAAAGTCCTTTTCTTCGCCGAAGTAGGATTGTATCGGCTTAACGGTGCTGGAAGCGTCCTGATGCCTGGGAACGAAAGATTATTCTTTCCCGTAAACCTGAGCGCCTGAGCGACAACGAATCAAGCTTCGCCTCACCCCGGTTACTGCTAATGTTGCGTAGTTCGTGCGAATTCTAATTAATGTTTCGTTTCTTGAATAAGCTATTTTTGCAGTTGACTGATCAAAACCGCTCAGCAGCTCACAACATGTGCTGGGCCAGCCCTTCCATTCCCACGTGGCTGCTGGGTTGGAACAGGCAGATGGGGGAGGCAGAAGGTAGATAGAAAGTTTCAAAATTCGTACCGGCCGCTGTGGGCTGTTGTGCCCTTTGCTGCATGCACCCTGAGGGTCGCCAGGAACCGAATCCTCGCTGCGTATGGAAATGTTTGGCAGCGCGGAAGGGGTGGGAAATGGGGTTTGATTAGAAAATCCATCACAGGTTTATTTTGCAGCACAGATAAATAGACACCCTTAATGGTGGAGTTTATCGCGTCAGTTCGGTGCCAAAGGGATTGAGCGTTGCAAAGGCCATGAGCCAACGTATCGAATTTTGCGCCGGTCGAACCAAGCGCTGTGTCTCGCTCTAATGATGAGCGCGATTTTGGGCACACCGAGTTGAGACAATCAATCATTGAAGATCGACGTCGCATGGGAACGTAATGGTGTTGTGATGCTGGCGAAAGACGATGGTCGAACGCTGGGCTTTTGGGAATTGTCTTGTAGCGGAATTTTCCTTCAGGCTAATAATTAAATCCATCGGATGATCTTACCATTGGTGCTCTTCAATGCCATACTCTTATCGGGCTGGCGGCGTATCAAAATCGGTTTGATCTCGGTGGCTGATGCAGGAGCAGCGCGATGGAAGGTGTCGATGGACTATTTCGACCAAAAACATGGTATCATAATATCTTGTGGTGTTTGTGGTGTGACTGCTGCTTGCTTTTATCTGCCGCTCTATGGCGCAGGAGTACAGTGTGCTTCAACAAGTAAGCGCTTAATGCCAAAGCCCTTGATATTATGGAAGCGCCCGCCCGGATGGGGAGGAATGCGAAGCTAGCAACACATAAATTCCAAAGCACCAGGTAACGGGCTGCGAAGATATCTGTAAGCACTGGAGTTATGTTGCTGTGTCTTTCGTTTTAGTTAAGCGATTCTGTAAACAGCAACTGTTTTGGGGGTTTTTCTTTCTTTTTGCTAATCGGCGAAGAATCAGAAAAACAAAGAGGAAAAGTAAAAAAAAAAACTCGATAAGAAGAAAGAATTTCACCTCTCAAAATCTAAAGCGTTCTTCAACGGTTTCTTCTCCCAGTGGAGGAGTAAGTACCATACACGCTCGGGAATTGAGTTGAAGTAGCAGTATTCAAATCATGATTAATTACAGATGTGTCGTTACCACCTTCTCGAGGGCGTGTTCAAGACCAGCATCAGCGAAAATCGTTTTTCCGGGTCATGGTATATCGAGATGCAGTCGTCGTCGACATCACCGTCTCCGTTGTTGGCGTTCGTTTGGCATGAAATCCCAAGAGTACATTTATGTCTTTTACGAAACATATTGGTTTCCATCGCTTGCTTCCGAGCGCGAACGAGCCCACATATGGGCTCCTGTGTGTATTTGTCCTGTGTTGCGAGCTGCCAAAAAACCGCCGGGCTTGAGTACGGACATGAGTTTGGCCGCGTTGAAGTGGAAGCGAAAAGTATCGACATAAATACTCTGCATCATGCATTCCCCGAACCAAATTCGTCTTTCGTTTGCGTTTTGAGGACCATTCCTCTTGGCTACGAAGTGTGGTGCTGCCGTATTGGGGTGGAACTTTCAATCTGCTTACGCTTTTTGTATTTTATCTCGGGTGGGTTCGATCGTGTGCCATAACAAGCGAGCATGCAAATACCCCACCGCACAAGTAGTTCGGAGTATTCGTGTCGAGAATCTAGAAGGGAGCAGTGGATTGCACTTCCTCGGTGGCATCGAGTGCAAGCTGAGATGGGAGCTCCCGAGATAGATTGATTATAATCTTAAGCAATCAATTTAGTTGTTCCGTAGCGCAGGAGTGTTTTTTCGTGCTCGATGGGGTTGTTCTGTAGTGTCCCGTGTTTTGCCATGTGCCAACGAGAACTCGTTTTCGGCGCAGCAAGCGAAAAGGATTGTGACAGTGTGGTGCGATGCTATCGCTCAGACTATGGGCACAGTTGATCACCTGTTTGCTCTGGCATGAGATTACTTGTAGCTGTTCAATTTTAAGCAGAAATGCCCGGCGAAGGTGCTGAGGGCAGTGGAAAGTAAAGCACTAGTTTGTTTTATCGGACTCGAGTAGAAAGTAGCGGGGCAAGAAAAATAACACAATTCTGCACAATTTTCTTCACCAGCTACTTCATGCTCCAGTGGATTAGTTAATGAACTTTTCGGATGTTTCTGTATCAAAATTCTTGAAGCTGCTGTGCTATGTTGGTTTGTACATGAGAACCAAATAAACCAAATAGTGTAGCTACTGCAGTTCTAATAAATGCTAGTGGTTGATTTCGGACTTTTATTTGTACTGGTTTGCCCTACAAATCGACACACTGCATAGAGGCTTCATGTTATCTTGCTAATCCAATCTCTCACCTAGGCTGTTTGGGCAAATGAGTGTTTTTGTTGTTGCATAAAATGCCTGCACAGTACCTAACAGCTAGCTGGGAGAAGCATGCTTTGTCCGGAGTAAGGGAGAGCCCCAAGGGGATTAGTTAGAATTTTCGGATAGTGAAATTTGTTTTCCTCCTGTGCCATGGCTACTTCCGGGGAAATGGGAACAATTAAACATCGTCAGTAGATCAGGCTATCCATCACGACGACGATAGAGGGCGCCTGAAAGATCAATGTCTTGCTCATCCTCCATCACACACCAGTGTGTATGTGTGCGTCTGTCGTCGTGTGTTAGACGAGTCCTTATTTTCCGAGGCTCTTCAAGGCAATGCATAAATTATGGCTCAATCAGGATGCCGGAGCCTGTGCAGGCAGAACTTGAACAAACCGTGATGTCGGGAATGTTTGTCATTGTCGTTTGTATATGCTTCGTATGAATAGACATTCCACAAATCACGCCCGTTCCATTCGTTCGCTGCGTTCCCTATCGATGGAATACGTTCCATATTTGTCAAATGCATGTTGTGGGGCATCCCCTTGATGAGGATTTTGCACAGTAAGTAGCTCTCGTCTGAGATGCGTCTTAGTATGACAGCTCCCCGAATGGTGATTTAAATCATCGATAATACTTAAAGAAAATCCAGCTGCTTTCTCTTCGTTCTAAGGCAAATTCATGGACATGGATAGCTATGCATTGTGCTTAGAAAGGAAAGGTACGGTGTGCTAGAGACCAGAGAGAAAAGCACGGTTTCATCGGTATGTCCCTGGTTCATAACCGGTGACAGATTGCTGGGAGCGGATTTGGCATCCGCGTGCTCATGTCAATCAGACCTTGCTCAATGTACCTTGGCCGTCTCGGGCAATGGAGAAGCATCGTGCTTGAGTTACAGTTTTGTTCTCGTTTTCGTTTTGCCATCCGTGGCACTTTAAGTAGAGTGCAGTTGCTGTTATCTAGCTAAGAGTAGGACGGGGCTGGTACGGCAAGAGACGAATAAATCTGATTATTTCGTACAACCTTTCAGATAATTGGAACTCTACCAGCTAGATCGTTCAGGCGCGTGACCCCCCGGACCTGGAGAAAGACGTTAGGTACACAGCTCATGTACGTGTGCGAGAAGCCGGACGAACAACCCTTTTGTCACACTCTGTGACCTCGCTGGATCTTATCCCTTGTTCGAAGACTCGACGGAAGCGCGTTGAGCTGTGCAGTAGAGCATGGTTTAAGCTCTGGAGCTGGATTTGAATCGGATTTGAAGCTTCCGTTCAAAATTAATTTCGATTTCATACTTTCTCCTCGCGGTTGCTGCTTGGGCAGCTGCGGTGGCGTCAGCAGACGATGGCTGCTTGCACGTGACTTGTTTTCTCCACTGCTCTATAGACCAGCCGCTGTATGTCAGAGGAATCGCGACCACGCGAGAGTGGACTATTTCATACTGCAGTGGTGTTGTATTTGATTCGGTTTCATGTCTATTTCCCTGTTTTTGTGCCTTCGCATTTTTCTCCGTGTTTCAACTGTTGTAAAAATGAGAAAAATACGTTGCTCGTGGATGTGGACCGGTGTGATGTGCCAATGCCCACCGGACCTGGGATGGTGCTTAATCTCGCCTTCGTCCGGCTACCGTGTTATTCGTATCATCTGCCCTTCGAACTTAATAGTTGGACCATTTTTTCTTCTACTCCATCAGTTTATTTCCTGTTCGGCATGTCAACATTCTTCACGAAATGCGTCGTCACGATCACTCTATAGACCGATTTCGTTCGTGTCTTTCTCTCTCTGGAATTCGGAATTTCTTTTTGATGCATCTATTTTAAGTGCGGTGGTTTTCATTTCTGATGCTTAGTGAATTTTCGTTTTTGAATAAATATAATGAATCCACGAGCCCCATGGTTCAAAGTTTTTTGAATTCTGGTAACTCCCACAGATTTTGTTAAAACTTTTTCCTAAAGTTATAAACATTTTCATTGAAACCATCACTTGCGAAGACAGAGTGCAGCGTGAAGCACACATAAGACAGTTGATTTTCCTTTAGCAGATAACCCGCACCCAGCAGGAGCCTTTCGTTGAAGCGTGTGCTCTAGAATGGTTGTCCACCAATTGAGATTAGTTGCACTAAGGGTTTTTTTTTATTTATCCTTCTCCTCGTGCATCTCGCACTAGAAAACCGTTCCAATTCCAAGGACGTATTTTGAGGTGTGGCTCGGTGATTAAATCGTGTTATGTTGCGGTTACTCTATTTGCTGCCGATGCACACGGTTGTGGAACGCCACAAATGCCCCATTTCGAATGGAGTACGCGAACGGACGTGTTCACTGGCATAAGAGATCGTGCTCGGATCGAATGTGTGCAGGAGAAGAAAAAAAAGTCGTGAAACAAAAATGGGTGGCCTGGAGCGAAGAAAATTGGATCGGATTGGATTGCACGCTGCACAAACGAGAGACGCACATTTACGTCGCATAGCCCCAGCGCATTTTTGGCCTCTCGTTCACTCTCATTCTCTTCCGCTCCTTCCCATCAGTTCATTGACGGAAAATGAACTGAAATGCCGGTTGGGCAACTCCTTTCAGATTTTTCAACCCTTGGGCGGGTATACTTCATAAATACGCTTAGTTAAGAGATTTGTTTCGCTCAAAATCATTCCTGTGAATTTAAGCGTCATGAAAAGGGGCTGAGTGGAGACGACAGTGGAGTCGAGAAATCTCTTTCGTACCCCAGCATATGGCATATTATTGCTACGGTGTCTGAGGATATTAAACGGCCCCACAGCTTCACGCAATACTTGAGACAAAGAGCAATTCATTCGTCACTGTTGCATGATGTCATTGCTGTGCTGCGAGTTAGAGGGGTTTGTTTGTGTATTTAAGAGATCAAATGACACATTTTGGGCTGTGACCTGCGAGACCGAAGCGACACTGGAGCAAATCGATAATGAATGGCCTGTTGTGGAATGATTTTGTTTTTTGGGTTGCAAAGAGCAATTAAATTAACGATTAAAACGTGTTAGATTAACACTTTTGAGCTTTCATAATACGTTTGAAGTGATTTAATTAAGCTAGTGATTTGTTTCTCCCATTGAGTGACTGTAGTGCAACAATGTTTTACGATTGCGATAAATAAAAGTATAAAATGCGGTAGTATTATTTAAAATGGAAATATGATCTAAAACGTGTCGAGAATAATAGTTCGTATGGTTCGAAATCTCTTTGAAATGCTTAATTAATGTTTTTATCCTCTAAAGATATACAACGATGCACTATGAATAATGTTCTGATTTCATTGCCACAAACCAAACACTAATTATACTTTCCACAGTCACGTTCGTAAAAGTGCACGCATCAGTAGTGGTAGCACAACTACGGGTGCCTTATGTGACGAATGAAACGAATGGCAGATCATAAATGCTCCTATCAGCAGCAAAAAACTACACTCTCTCGCTTTCCATCCGACTTATATGGAACAGGTTTTTCCTTTTTTGATGGATTTAGAAAGAATTCTCCTTTCTATGTGTGTGGGGATGTATCTTTACCCAGATGCGTGTTTGTGTACCCCGGTTTCGAATGGAAATAGTGCGCGTGGTCCATTTGGCTGGCTCACGACTTGCTCTATCGACAGCTGATTAATCAAAGTTGATTAGCATAATCAATATCAAGCGTACCTGCACTTCAGCACAGACCAACCGATATGGTACCGTTTGACGCCGGCAGGCAAATGGCCCGCGTCTTTCAAACAGCATAAAGCGTGCGGTTCACTATTGCTGGGATGCAGGAAGAAGTGCTTCGAGTGGTCAAAACCATTACAATTATTAGCGGTTATTTTTCGTGTGAGGATAATTGATGGCTTACTTGTCCTTGCCCGAACGCGGTCGATATGGTGGCAGTTGCCGTGGTGCGTTCTCTTGCGTTCTCTTCGCGTCCGGCTCTGTGTGTTTATGACTATACCACAATAGTGGAAAACCACTCTATCCAATCAGACACCGGATCTTGAAAGCATGGCTATTTTTCTTCACCTCCACACAGTGCCATGGTCGATGTTGTGTTTGTTTAGTGGCTGGTGAATATGTGCACACGAACACGTCTTCTGCCTCGATTATTGCTTGGGTTGAAAATAGTGCTTTTGAGCATATCCTTTTATACCTGCGCACCATTTCTTAATCACCACCGTGAAATTGGAAGGTAATTAATTAGCAGTTTATTCATTTAAGTTCTATGCCCGATCAAGCGAATAGAAGCATGCCCGCCGTCAAGTAGAATCTTAAACTTGATCTAATTGACAGTTACTTTTTAATTTATTTGTTGCTTAAAATTAAGTAATTTATTAGGAATCATTGACAATTGCATTATGGAAAAGGAACTTTTCTTCGCATTTTGTTATAAAAATGAACCATTGGTTTTTTAAAGGGTGAATGTTACTAACTTTTTAAATATAGATACAATGAGCAAAATTTTTGTTGCTTCTTATCAATTTCACCTGCTGCCATATAATGCGATTTACGTTGTGGATAGTTTTGGAATAATTTACGTTTTTTTCATGATGAATGACGAGAAGTTGTTCAACTGGTGGTTTTCATGAACGAAGCACTTGCAGTACTTTTAAAACTAGGAAACGAAACGAACCTATCACAAACATTGGGAGCGAAAGAGTGAAGGAGCAGTCGGATACACTTGCAGTACTCTTGACATAAGCATCATTTATCTTATTGTTTGAGCATAGGTTGGCATGGGGACAAGGTACCCGGAATTTGAAAAATTGCACCCTAAAGCGCACCACAGTGTCCGGCGAGTTGTTCCGCAACGGCGCTGTTCGCCGTAATTTCCGGCTGTGGGCTCAGTTTCTTGGTGTGCCAATTTGAAATTTAGTACCACTTTAATGTCGGTCAGCAGGGGGTGTTTGATTGATTGGCTTTGCAATAGGAAGAAGGAAACAGAAATGAATCACGCAGACTATCGTGCATCCCTTCGGTAGGTTTAGCGTGAACAGAAATACTACCGTCCAATATTTGGTTACGACGACATCGAAAGCAGCGCATACAAACATTCACTCTCATATGCCCTCCCCGTCTTGTGCCACATGTCCGTGGGCTTTGAAGTTTTGGTGGAAAGAAACGTTCAACTAATTACACAATCAATTACATCGCGGCTATTCCCTTTCGGCTTCCCAGTTTCGAGCTTTTCGGCGCAAAAGTGCGCATTTACAGCAATGCCGCCCGGGGGCGGTGAATATTCCGATCACGATTAGTAGGAAAATTTCGGTTGAAAAGAAGCTTCTTACCTTCACCTCACCCTTACCTCACGGCATGCGTCTCCTAATCGAGGCTATCATTTCAATATGCTGACGATCGTTCATCTTAGCTAATGCCCGGGTGACCGGCATCGCACTGTTTGGCATGTTCGACTGGACTGCACGAAAGTTTCCGATTTCGCAGATTAATTTTCAACTTCGAGACGATTTAATTAATTTTATCCTCGAGCTACAGGAAACCATCCCCAGAAAGACCGATGCGGCCTGATGAAACGAGAGCGATTGTTGTATCGGAAAGAAACAAGCGAATGTGTTCTGCAAGCAATAGCAGCATGCAAGAGATGCCAGAGAACGATGGCTTGAGTCCTAGATGTGCCTCCTAGTAGTTGTGTGTGGTGTTTATTTTTATTTTTTTGAAACGTGGAATACATTCTCCTGAAGCTGTTCAAGCTTTGGTTGAGTTAGAAATGCAAAACCATCCGAACAATTTTTCTGCCGAAGAGAACAACAAATCATGCCACTAATAAAAATGGACACGAACGTTTGGGTGTTTTTAGATGACTGAAATTCTCCGGAAAATGTGAACATAGATGTTTCCAGCGGCGAGCTTTCAGTGAAATAAATAAGGCG
The DNA here is from genome assembly GCA_000473375.1 of Anopheles culicifacies. Taxonomy (NCBI): domain Eukaryota; kingdom Metazoa; phylum Arthropoda; class Insecta; order Diptera; family Culicidae; genus Anopheles; species Anopheles culicifacies. The sequence goes on along the minus strand of AXCM01000505.1, from coordinate 25,067 downwards.
GGCGTTGGCAAGTAGACGAAACGGAAGATATGGTTTCGATTGCAGCTTAATAACACTTCTGGCGATGGAATCCTGGGTTACCAGCGTTCGATCGACTGTGGAGGTGTAGAAGAAATGGCTATTTATGTTTGATAAGAAGAAAAGGATTCTGTGTGGAAATAGACGAGTTGGTTTCGTGAATGATTGAGAATATTGCTGGGGAATGTATATCCATTTTCACATTTCCCTGCAACTACTTGGCTGTGATGGATCGGAAAAACTTTTTCGATTCTAAAGTGATGCTATTTTTTCCGAAAAAGTTGTACCATTAAATCGATTGGAACTTTTGCTTTGCTGCTGTTGCGTTTAGCTACTGTGGAACGTCTAATACGTTGAACAGTGCAAACACTAATATTGTTTGCTGTAACAAGTGTACAATGCAAACAGTGCTTTTGTTTGCGAAAAAACCATGCAAGCTTTAAATCGGATGCGCAATATTGTTCGATTGCATTTCGCTGTTTAATTCATGATTTTCACTTTTAGGTGTGAATTAGTTATGCACCCTGTGTTAAAAAAGATCTGATATTCATAACCATACCGAATGCGCATCTTCATCCAATCCTTTCATGCAAACCTAAAGCTTCGAGGGGTAGTATGATGAGACCAATGGTGGGAGAAAAACCAAAACGAATTCGTAGCGTTTGGTCATGGAAATTAAAGCATCATAAGCGCAAGCAAAAGCAGGCAAAAAAGGCATGAATCTGAATAGCTCAATGATGCGGACGTGGGTAACGTTGAAAGTGGAACCGAAACGAATAGCTAGACTACTGAAGCTCGCGTGCTGGTGATGGATGCCTTCCTAGCGATTGTACGAATCAATGTACGATTTTCGATGCTTTTCTGTAGCGATCAGGATGGGTGTGAAAAAAAAGTAAAACCAAGCAAATTTGGTAGAAATATTTCAGTTGATCGGCTTATCATGTTTTTTTTTTCTAGTTGTTGCTGCTGATATCTTTTTTTCTCCTAATGCCATGCCTTGGAAGAGTAAATGCTGGAATAGTAGAAGCATTACTAATGCACACGAACCGTGCTCTTTTTTCGATTAGTTGATTGCTTTTCAAGAATTTCACATTGTGGATGTTTTATGCCTATGAGGCCTGGGTTTGTTGAGTAAAATATTAATTGCTGTAAAAAATCCATTCCACAAGAGTGGCATTGACAGGCAATCTTGAAGAAAATGAAAGTCTTAGCTACGCACGTTTTGCTGGCATGCGAAGATGCTGCATACTGCCCCATTCAGTAAAGTAGAGTGAATTAGTGTGAAAGGCCGGATGCTAAAGGCAAATGAAATGAATTCCGTAGTAAAAGCGCCTTATGCCTTTATGGTTGGATGGTTAAATGTACGCGATGAAGCAGTGAAGCAATGTTCATATAATTACTTTATTTAAAATCAAATTGTTTTGCATTACATATGCGCTTTTCATACACGAGAAGGCAATTTCAAAATGCTTAAACCAATAGCAATCAGTGAGGGGTTGTCTTGTATCAATATCTACCAGCTATTATGAATGGTAGGAATGTTTTGATCATATGTAATGTTTCTTCGTCAGCTTACTGCGAAAATACAGAAGTCGCGTAGATGACGATGATGGGTGGCGAGAAAAGCTTTCATCGAAAGTCACAAATTTTACTGATGGCGTTTTGCAGATATTTATTTGCACCGTCATTAGCGAATTAGGTTTGATTTGTAGGAAGCGAAGGAGTTGGGCCGTGTTGACTTGTGACTTGTGCCTTGTGTACACGGTTGACTGATTGGTTCGTTCGCTGACGACGCCCGTGGGACTGTTCATCGTTCAGATGGAACCTCCGCCCTCCAACGTGTTGCTCCGGTTTCCGTTATCCACCGTGCGTGAGTGTGTGTTGAGAAACAGGAAACCGTTTCGGAAGAATAGCATGAAAGAGTCTTATAAACAATGCAGCATAATGTAATTATGTTTGATAATGATCACACGACTCTTAACTGTTTCATACTTTATGAATGTTGCCGTACAGAGCGCCTACAAGCGATGGAGTTACCACCGTTAAGCGTACAGATCAACTGAACGGGTGGTGTTGGGAGAGAGACATGAAAAACAAAAAAATCCGGACAATAAAGCAAAGGTGGCCAAGTAAACTAACAGTGGGTTGTGGCCTTCTAACAATGGGCAACACTAGATGAGAAGGGAAGTCACCTGCACTGGGGTAAAGGAACAACTGACTAAGAAAATGAATAACACATACACTCAAACACGCAGCTTGTTTTCGATTCTGTGGACATCGCGCTTCACATCACGCGTGTGATGTCGTGCGTGAGACATATGATGGAAAAATCGTGGGTGAAAAGTCACCGACCGAGTGTTGGCCGATATATGGGTTGATAACAATAGCAGTAGCAGCAGCAGCACCAAGATTGATCGTCGTCTTAAGGGAGTGTACACAATAGAGCATCCTTCGCAAGGTGTCGTGCACCTGAGTTTTGGGACAGGCCGGAGCGGTCGTGCAGATAAAGCTGCCTGAGAATATCTTTCAGTGTGTCGTGGTTGTGTGGAAATTTAATTGTTTTATTACAAACAAAGCGGTGGGAGCTGCAGCGGCCCACATGATCTGATGTGATGAGAAGTAGCATAGGCTTTGGTTGGCCAAACAAGTGGAACAAGTCACTGAGAATGTTGCTGCAAAAATGTTCACATGTTCTCGGTTACTGTGTTAGTTTAATCTTATTTCCAATATTGATATTAAACGACCACTAGTTTAGTCGGTCAGCGAAACAATCAATATTTGAAGCAATACTAGAGCCAATTTGGTGAATGCTGTTGGGCATACAACTGGCGTGGAGAAGTTTATAAAGCCAGCACACGTTACCTTTATGCAAACATCTCTCAAACAGACCATTTATTGGGACGAAAAATATTTACTTTTCACAACTGTTTGCAGCTCTGAAGGTTTATTATTATGGTGACGTTCTCTTCTTGCGAGTGAAAATTTAATAAGCGATCCTATACAAAGATCCCGAACGGTGCTCGGAGATGTATAAATCCTTTTGAGAAGTGCGCGAAAACCAAACAATCCGGCTCATGACCAATATTTAGCGAGTTGCTTAAAATGTTTACCGGCTGTTGCTGGGTTTGGCCGTCTCATGCGTTTTTCTGCCATTTGTATGCTAATGTAATGTTTACTTTTCTATTCTACAGTTTTGCTGCTGATCGGTTTGGCGATGGCGAACAAAACCATGGACACGCGGGAAGGTGAAAATGTGATACTGAAGTGCCGCTTCAACGAGCACTATTCCGACCGGGAGTACTCTTACTACTGGGCCCAACAGTCACCGAACAAGTACGACAATGTTGCGATCAAGGGGGATACCTTCAACCCGAACTACAAGTGAGTATTGCACCGCCAGAAAGAGTTTTAGTATGCGTGAGTATGATTGGATATGTTAAAAATGTGCTCGTTTGTTACCCTTCAAGGATTGACTACCGACCCAACCAAGGGATCTACGATTTGCAAATCTTCAACGTATCGTACGCCCGCGATAACGGACGGTTCGAATGTCGCATTAAGCAGATCGGTAGCGATAATGCGATCTACGAAGATTACTACAATTTGACAGTTTTAACGCCACCGCAACCACCGTTGATTTTTCCCGGAAGCGAAACAACCGCCACGGAGGACAAAAAGCAAGAACTCACGTGTAGCAGTGTTGGTGGTTCACCTGATCCAACCATTTCGTAAGTATCCATGGTAAAAGTGATACTAGCTGCGTGCGTCACTAATGATGATAACACAATGCCTGCTTTCCTTCCCAAAGCTGGTATCGCGAAGGAAGTACAACACCGCTGGCGGCCAATCTGATCTACGGTGGATCGCGTGACATGCAGACGACCAGCACACTGACCATTATCCCACGCCGGGAAGATGACGGAGCAAAGTTTACGTGCGTTGTGTGGAACCGGGCTATGCCGGAGAGCCAGCGACTGGAAACGGTTACGACCCTATCGGTGAACTGTAAGTACAATCGCAGAGTTACCTGTAGTTTGATATTAAATGCATTTTCCTCAATCGTTTCGTTTGAGACGTTTTGTACGTTTTCCTGCAATTAAAGTTAAATATTGCACACACCACATCCGTGATCAGTGAAGATGATCGACGAGCTGCGTTTGGGACAGCTAATCGAACACTTCCAGGAAGAGGGAAATTAGTCAGTCACACATTCACTTCGTTTGCGTTATTTCGTCTCAGCTGTATTCGAGATGATTCAGTTACACCTTCAAAGGCGGATACAGCCTCGCAGTACCTTGGGTTTGTGGGGAAAATCCCTCGAAATCTCGTAATGGACGACCTCCTCGACAATAATGCGTACGCAAAACAGCATCACGTCAGGCATCAGTGTATCTGGTTGTATTCGTTTTTTGCCGATGATTCATTCTTCTCTTGGAGCCAAGTTAGTTGTCCATGGCATAATTCCGTTTCCGTTAGCACGGGTATCAAAAATGGAAGAATAGGGTTATGGTAAAAAATGCGTGTAGCCCATCGTTCTTCAGTTTTGCTGGAAGTGCGACACGTAAAATATTAATCAGACAGATTCGCGATCCACTCTGCACGTGTGTTTCGGTACAGCCCTGGCTCTTTCCAGCTGAGTGGCAAACTTTCTTTTTTTTGTTTCGCTTCCTTCGGTTCCATTTCGAGTGCCGTTTGATGGTCCGTTGGATTCTACTTTCTTTTTTGTGTCTCCTTCCCCCCGTTTCGTTTCGACCTTCAACATTCAGGCGTTGCTTTATGCTATGCGCAGCTATCTGCAGGCAGGATTCATTGGATTGTGTACCAGGAAATGATTTGAATATGGCGCCCAAAGTTATTCACAATTCTGTGCCAATCCGCCTTTCGGAAAAAAATGCTAACAACTGACAAGGACGATGTGGAGGATGAGGTCGAGTAAGAAACTTCAAGGTGGAAGTTGATCGGAGTACAAACTGTTGCATCTTTTTGGGGAGATTTTTTCTCCGGCTCGGTCGGTAGGATTTATGTCAGAAAGTCAGCCACCGTGTACGATGTTAAAGATTCCGTGTTTTGATTATTATTTTGATTTGCTTCTGTTAAAGCCCAACAAGCATTTTTGAATGGCGTGGGTAGCGCGATATTATGTGTTGGTTTTGCAAGATTTTCAATACATTTTTTATGTGTACCGGTTGAAATGCGAACAACAACAACGGGGGAAACGTTGTCATATTGAGCTGGAAGTGAGCTTGGTGTCACTTGTCAGTACGAATGGTTTTTTGAAGCGCCTTGGGATGAGTGAACACAATGCTTTACGAGTTTGATTTGATTCCGTTGCTCGAAAAACTGTGTCAAATTCTTACTTTCTTAGTTGTTGTAAGTTCCTTCCTGTCCTCAACATATACAAACTAATCGTAGAGAAGAAATAAAAGATCAACTTGGAGAAGGGCATCCTTTTATCATCTTATAACAAATGTATTACATAACTAGACCTGCAGATACACACTTACAATGAAAAGCAATTGAATCACATACTTCTGGAAGCATTGGTTGTTGTTACATTTTGTGCTTGTCATAATCATTTTCTGACTATTTTGGGAATCATTCGGAAAGAGATAATCATTGGGCTCGTTTGTGTCGTTTGCAAATCAACAAGAAGTTGAAGGTAGATTTACGGACGGGCAGTGTGTGTTGTATCATTGCTTCGCTTTTGGTTGTTTTGTCCCCATAGTGTACGGTTAGGGTCTTTTTGACCGTATAACCAAACTCACTGACCGCTCTTAATAACCGAATCAAATCGTGAAGGAAAAAAAGCTAATGGGCATCATTAGCGCCATAGCGCTCAGTGTGCTCCACAGTGGGAGGCAGAACCTTTAGAAAGTCGTTGATAAGTAAGGTTTCGGTAAGAGGAATGAGGGCAACGACGATGGTGCGGATGGTTTGCAAGAACAACGACGTACGCTGTTGCCCCTGTCGTAGCTGCTGTCGGTGTTGGTGGCAGTGAAATTTTGTTTTCCGTTAATTAGCCTCCAAGTTCTTCATTTGCACCCCGGATTCGCGGTCGTGCGTCGGGATAGGGCCGAACGGGAAGTGGTCTGTTGTTGTTTTACTTGCCGTTCTGCTGTATGTTTTCTTTTATTTCGCTTTTTTCTTTGCAATGTAGCTTGGGTGCTCATTTACTGTGCTTTGCTTTTCCACGAGCACTTCTAGCGGAACGTTCTTGGTGTTTCGTTGCGAAAATTGAAATTACGATTTGTGCGTTGTTTGGATTTGCTCAAGGACTGGTGAAATTGGACTTCGGACTACAGGGAAAAGAGCTTACAGAGGTAACACCGAACAGCACAGATGTTTTTTTGTTTTGTTTTGGCGCGTAATGCAACATCGGAACTGTCCTGCAGTTCTTTTTTATCTTGCTTTATGATTGGGTTTTGCTGTTTTCTCTCTTATGCCCACTCTCGGAAGGGCATGCTAATTATTTTTCATCTGATTTAATGCTTGTTTGTGGTACTGCCTCGTTACGGTGGGCAATTGTGAAATCTGATTTTATCGTCATCTTCGTCGTTATTTGCATCGCAGTGGGTAGAAATGTCAACCCTTATCTACTCGGGGGTTGTTCACATTTTTTAGGGCGTTTTCTGATTATATTTGAGGTGATTATCAAGGAAAATGGTTTTGGTTTGATTAATTAGGTTCAATGGTTTAAATTGGACGTTGTTGGTTTAAAGTAGCGGCATAGAAATTCAAGCACATACCGAATGTTCCTTCTGCCACGTGAATTTTCAACATGTGAGTTTGTAAGGATTGGCTTAAGCATGACTTAAAAGCGATTACAATACCAAAAAAACTTGTCGGGAACGGAAGAGTGTGGACCCCAGTCACAACAATCGTAAACTATTTTGGTCCAAACTCTAGTTCAAACAATTGGATAGTATTAAAGCGGAACTTAGCGGTACTGTCATCAAGCTGTTGCCACTGTTCCTGACAGCAACGTAAATAGTTTTCTAGTTTACAGGATGGCACAATATATTAAAAAGTTGCTATTGGTAGCCAGGCCCCATTCCTCATACGGGCAGCGGATTCTCTTTACTAGTCCAGGTCCTAGCGAAAAGAGACGCATACATGCATCGAAGATACGACTCGCTTCGAACGAATGTTTAATGTATTTAAATAAATTACCCAGCCATGAATGCCGGAATTTTCGTAATTTAGAAAGTTTGTCAATTTTGAACGTTGCCGTAGTCGTAGTCGTAGTTGTAGTTGCAGTCGTTGTCTTTGTCGCCATCGCTGTTGGCCAGCAGGATGCAACCGAATCAGTTGCTATAACATGGATGGCAATGGTCCTTGGCATGGTGAAGCATGATTGTTTTGAAGTGTATAGTACCACTTCGGGTTTCCTGCCTGCATGCAGCCATACTTATTGATAAGAAATGCCACAGCAAGTCAAGGATGGACAGAAGTCTTATGATGTCGCGAACGCTTCTCCAACTTTGGTCGGAAAGTATGATAGTAAAATGATCCATATCGAACGAGAAGCAGGAAAGCAGCCTCGCGTACACTGGAATGTTTCGTTTCGAGTGAGAAGTTCGAAACATGAATATTTGACGTCAAGTCTAGGCAAAACAAAGTGATTATTAGAAGTTTGGTTCGTACTAAAACGTATTGGAGAGGGAATGAAAATTGAATCCTTATAACATTGTAAGAGTGGATGTGGACGGTGGATATTCCTTGTTTCTTTGCAACGGGCAACATAAATTACAAAGTCTGCGTGGAACATGCAGACAAAGCTGATCTGCTTTGTTTTAGAGCACGTAATCAGGTTGCTCGTTATTGTTCTAGTCGCAATAACTGGTGGAGTATCGTAACTCCAAAAACTAAACTTCTCACCTCGCTGACAAACTTGCTCCATCGCCACCAGTACAGTAGTGATAAATGGGACTCACTTTTTCACTTTCATCCAACATGTTGTGGGAGTGCCGGTGGGGTTTTTTCCTGGAGATTGTAGATTCTGCATTGTGCTGGCGATATATACGCACTCTTTGGTGAGACAATTAGTGCTCATAAAATTGATTAGTTAAGCTTGCTTAATTAGGGTTACTCTTTATCCTCTTTCTCTCTCATTCGAATGTGACAAAAGAAAGGTTTTTTTTATAGCTAGTGGTTTTGTGGACTCGTATAAGGCCATTCACTTAGGAAACCAACACGTGAAACAGCGTTAATATCATTAGAGGTACTCGTGATGAAATGAAATTTTTGATAAGAATGTTGGAATGGAAGCAGCATTACGCGACAGTAGGCCAAACTCGGTTGGTTAAAAATGGAGGCCACAGATTAAGATACAGTACGGCCCTGTTGCCGGTCATATCTCCAGTCCTAATTGTGCAGTGTAGTTTTTAACTCTCGGCATTTGCACGCAAGAAAGAGGAAAATCCGTGCAAGACCAAAGTAAACCGTAACGGTTTAGAAAACGATACGACCAAAATACGTTTCACGGGTTGATAACCTTACGGAGTACGAGCAAACCCAGGAAAACTGCCGCGGGTTGATTGACGGAATGCCCTTCAGTAGCTGGGCTCTGCTCTAAATGCTCTGAAGATGAAAAATCATTCCATTGGAATTTGGCAGCTGCCAGTGACGGGTTTGGTTCTCTTTCGCTCGATAGGTGATCGCATATATACTGTTTCGCTTTCGCTGTCGGTCGTTGTCGGTTGCGTTTGAGAATTCGTTGCTGCGTGCAGACGAGGGCGTTAGAGATTAATGAATTGTGGAGGGTTTACAGAAGTGTACGAACGATGTTGTGTAGAGCATGCGGGGAGGTTCTTTTCAGGGTCTTAAACGTTACGCACCACGGGCTTTAGTTTCTCGTCGTACTTTAGCTCGAATGCTGGAGCATTTCCCGTGAGTCATTTAATCTCTGTTTCGAGGTCGCGATCCACAGGGTTCGCTTCAGCTTGGGTTGGCAAGATCTTACGCAGCTTCGAGCACTACATTACTGCTTGCTAAGTGTCATCATCAGCACATCGCGGAGGTAGAATAATCACCACCAGTCGATGAAATTATGTCCTCCGGAAGCGGGAATGAAGAATTTGTAAATGGGTTTTACATTAACGACACGGGGTTTCACAGGAGCAAAGGGACAGAAAGATTTGACAACGTTCTTCATTGTGTAAGGTAGATCGAACAAATGGGCTGAAAAAGCGTTATATTGCAATATTTGGCTGGTAGTGTCCCAAGAATGACAACAGGAATTTGACGGAGCGATTCTTACTTGTTGGATTTTCCTTTCAGTTGCTGTAATTTTGAAGGGGCAATTTGCTGTCATTACGAATGAAAAATGATGCTTTAAATGATCGTACAAGGTGTCTCACTCAAGGCACCACAGTAGTTAACTGGTGCGTGTTTCTTCTAGTCTGGATTTTGTTTGCTGGTCGTTTGACGTGTTAGGGGCTCTGAATGCGTAGTAATTTGCTTTGTGGAAACTAATCGTATATGAGATTAGATTCGTAGTTTCTCCTCAGAAACTCTTTGGAGGCCATTATTGAACATGACCCACCAATTGAACAGCAACTGGGATGGTTTTGTCACGGTAAAAGTGTTGATCATAAAAGTTAATAAAATGTCGATTAAACAATAATTTCAGCAGCGGTAGATAGTAATAACAAAATAATTAGGAATCAAAATTGTTTAGAAGACGAACATTAGGAAAATTTTATTAGACGATGAAAGACATTAATGTGATAAATGAAGTACGTTCCAAACAACCGCCGATTACATTGCAGAAGTACATGGCATGATGTACCGTCGTTTTAAAAATACAACCTTAATTTGCTCTATTCTCTAGTTGAGAAAGGTTGACTTTGTCATCCGTTTAACGGGTTTTTTTCCAGCGAGTTGAGTGACTTATGGAGACACATTTAACGTGTGATAAGTCAGTGATAAAAGGTGACATTTTCTACGATCCATTGCTGTGCAAGTTGATGTTGTTTTGTTTTTGCTTTTGCTTCACATTGAACTAGATTTATTCCCTTGTTGGACACGGTTGGTCATCAGCTTAACATTTACTATCGTGATAAAGAAAGCAAGGTGATGTCTGGCGAGAGCGTTGCGTCAGTGTCGTAAAATATGTTGCTCATTTAATTTACCTTTAACGGTGGTGTGGACAGACAGATTGGGTGTATGTGTGTGGGTGTTCTGTATAGCGAAGGAATTATAGTGCGGGACAATGAAGAAAAGGCGAATGGATGGCGTATATAGGGGGTGGGCAATGTTTCCTGGCCTTCGGGAACATCAGCGCAGGACAGTGTTGGTTCGTACGCCCAAGTATCTTAAGGATCATGTTTCGGGCGGTCGAATGAACCACCCGTACAGGATGAGGGGTTAGAAAAATAGTTTAAAGACAGTGAAAAATTTGCCCGCATTGGCATAAATTATGCTGGCTGTGTTCTTGATTGTAACAGTTTAGGCTTGTGTGATAGGATTGCCTGCTTTCGAATGCCTTTTCCGCCAAGATGGCAATTAATTCTGTATCAAAGCAAGAAGGTTGTTGTTTTTTTTTGCGGCGTTAGATGTTGCGTTGAAATGGAACTCACAGTTTGATGTTATGATTCCGCTTGGTAGGTGGTTGCAAAATAAGTAGACCACATAAAACTCTAATAGCGGTGAAATCAGAACCCGATCCGATTCGCTCTGCACCATTAGGGGGGAGGAATACACGTTAGCGTCACAGTTTCGCGGAAAACGATCAAACGGATAGACTTGTTATGGTTTCAGCGCTGTTGGAGAAGAAACCAACCACACCACTATCTTCAGGTTAGTTGCATGAAGCAAAATTAATTGTCCTAAACTCAAGCGAAGAGAAATGCTAACAGTAACCGCGTTACAACCGGTCCTTCCTCCGATGGTAAAGATAAAGATAATTTATTGAATTTCGTTGCCCATTTTGTTTCTAGGTTGAAAATCGTCAGGTGAAAAACTAGTCGTTGGTACTAGCCAGTGCTGAGCTCTAATTTATGTGTATTTTGCTGCCTCTCGTACTAACTATAGCTTCGAGTTAGTGCAGTGCAAAATCGTAGAACTGGACACAATGATATCTTTCGCATATTGCAAGAAAGTCCTCAGTCGGTTCTTGGAAAGTAATGTAAATTGTTGCACCGGCACTACAATGAGTGCAGCAGAATGCTCTGCTTGCTGGAACGATGCAGGCAGTGCATTTCTTTTTGTTTGTACTTTTGCTGCGGGTTTCCAGTTTTTCTGACCAGCAACTTCGCTTTTAGCAGGTGGCTTTACGAACAAATCTTGATGTAGGATTTGTGTGTTTTTTTCTGCCTAATATAACTTCAGTTCGCACGTTACATTCTATTCGCTTAATACTGTGGAGGCTTAAGAATGCGTACATTTTAGGTTCTTTCTTAGCGCTTGCAGTTCCTTTCGACGGACCACCCCAGCAGGTTGGTTGGATTGTTGGTTTGTCCGTTTCAGTCTATAAATAAACCGCTAGAGGTATGCAGAATTTGTGGATGAAGAATAACAAGCTAACCTAACGCCGAGTAGATGTCCAAGTCCAGGGCTTATCGCAAGAAACAGATCAAGGTGCGGGCAGTTTGAGATTTGTTCTTTTTGATAACACAATCGTTTGTGGCTTTTCATTTCTAGTCCTTAGAGCTGGTGGATAAGATGATACGAAAATTGTATCAGCTTGCAAAAGTAGTAGAGCATTTCTTTTAATAGCGAAACACTTAAAGGTAGGCTGACGCGCTTATCTATTATCGGCAATCTGGATCAATTTGGAAGACCACCACTAATTTAAAACACAGCTTAAATCCAATTAAACAAGTCAATATTATATTAGATAATAAAAAGAAACAATATAAAATAACATTGTATTAAAGTACTGTAAGCGTGAAATAGGATATCTTTAGTGTTGACTTAAAGTTTGCATGAACTCACAATGTGGAAACCACAAGCTTAATAGTTTGAATCAATAGTTTTTAATTTTATCAAGCATTCATATATCTGCCAGGAAAATTGATGCAAAAACTAATCGAACCAACAATCACGTAGAACCCTCGTTGACCAGGGTTATGTTTGGGAGGTTCTTTGGGTTTGTTAGTTTAAAGTGAACAAGTTTCAAATACGCAACCTTACCAACAGAAAATAGCCCTTTTTTACACAATAAAATGTTTACCTCGTTAGTGGTTCGATGGAAATTTATTGGTCAACATTCCAGGACTGTTGGACGACGATACAACACTAGTCGCATCGCTGTGGTGTGATTGTGCTTGCCGATGGGTCACATTGTTCAGCACCAAGTTCCTTTGTGGGCGGTAGTGTTTTGTTTCTGGTTGTTTCTTCCTGGTCAGTTCACGGGGAAACATTGGGCCGGAAGTTTAGACCTCCGGAAAGGTTGGAATTGGCGGATCCTCTTCCTCACTTTGGCGATCATTTCTTTCTTCCTACCGTCCATTTACGTTGACCCGTTTCATCGGCTGTTCAAATTGTGTGTGTGAAAAGGGCGATACCAATCTATAAGGGAAGAAGTACGGAATGAAAATAAAACTAGTGATAGCAGTAGTAAGAAAAAGGATTCGTACGTTTTTTTTCGGGACCACTTTAGTTAGGAGGAAGTAGAAATGAATGGCCTGTTCAAGATTTTTGACAACCGTTTTTAGCGTTAGTTCTTCTACCAGTTTGGAAGCAGTAAGAACGGGTGTACAGACATTGGGGAAACATGAGAGAACGGTGGAAGATAGCGATGGTGACAGCACACCGGGGAAAGACTCCGAGGAGAAAAATTGATGGCCTGGATACTCCCGTGGGGCTCGAGTAGGAAAAATTCCATTTTTTCATCCAACCATCCTGATGGTTAGTTGCCACCGTGGTGGTGGAGTTTTCTGAGGAACACCCGGTGAAATAAAAGTACGTTTCTATCTTTGTTGTTTTTCTTTCTCATCCTTGGTACGCTCCAATATGCTCCCGGCTCTTCGCCGCAGTCGATGGGCAAGGAACCGTTGTCGCTGCAATTGCTGTAGGGAAATTCCAGCTCTTCCTCGTTAGTTTTAAACATGTTTTTTTCCTCTCCAACTCTTATGCAGACGGTTAAGGCAAATTTGAAAAAGTGGAAAAAATGAAGTACACATACACTTACACACACATACAAAAACAGTGCGCGTACAATGCGCGGACATGCACCGGCACCCGGATGCTTACAGGAACGGAGAATACTAGAGTGTAGACTAAGACCCTGTGAGTTGATGTTGTGCTGGGTACGCTTGATGTGGTGTGGAGGAAAGTTTTTATCCGCGAGTTTTTATCGTGCACATTTGCGGTTGCAGGAAGAATGCAGTACGTAGCATGCTCCTCCCCGAACTAGCGGAGAAACTTGAGATGCAATTCGCCGTCTGGGTGGGAAGATCTGGGAAGCAAGAAAAACACTCGGCGTTGCTGCTGCTGTTCTGGCCTGGACCGACAGCGAGGAATCTTTGAGGGCAGTTTTTTACGCTCAAATCTATCGCGCAATCTTGCGTCCTTGTACTTGCTCGTTGCCGCTTGTTTTTGTCTCAACCTGTGCCTTGTGTGCCTCATCGAATGGCGCAGATGTGGCTAAACGCCGTGAATCCTTAGTGTTTCATCGTTGTGCGATGAAGAAAGTTATTTTTACCGAAGTTATAAAATTCATGCTAACCGTCCAAGCATAATACACTCCTTTTATTCATCTTGCTCCCGTACGCCGGAAATAAGGTGAGCAAGTGTTTCGTGGTGCGGATGTACCTGGGGAAAACTGTGCATGGAAGTGATGCTAAGGTGAGAAAAGTTCTGTCCTTGTTGCAGCTTCCACGCTGCAAAAGTAGTATTGACTTCAGTTTAAGGCTTATTTTGAGTTCGATCGAAAAGCAATTCTTATGCGAAAGCATAGTTTTGAGATAATGCGGCAAAAATGTAACGAATGTGTTGAAATTGAGCTACAAACTTTTATTTCATCGAATCGAAAGCTTTTCGACGAATACTGTATCCGGGAGCATGAATGTTGTGCGGGAACTTTGGTGATTTTATTACTCTTGTAAGGGCTTTGAATAGCGAAATTTGCTCTTGATCGATTTATTTCATGTAACAAAGCCTAATCAATTAGTTCACTGTGAAATCCTGCACGGCTACTCCCCGGATTCCTGTTGGCAGGATATTTACCCTTATTAATTTCACATGTTTCATAATTGTTGCCTGCTGCCGGTCGTAAGTGTTGCCATTTCATTACGCAGTTTAACGACCGGGCTTGATCGTCTCCTGGGACGGATGGGATGGAGATGGTTGTTATCGGTTAACAATGAATGGAACATAAAAACATGATGGGAGCATGTGTTATTTTCCAATTGATGTCCGACGGTGACAACGTTGCATTATGGCACTCTGCTGCCTGCATGCTCTGTTCGTGTGCTTGCACCACCTGAAGTTGGACTGGCATCCGTATCGACATGAGCATTATGTTTTTCGTCCTTTCGGTGGGCAATAAGGCAAATAGAGAAACAATGAGTCAACGAAAATGTGGCAATACTCGGCAACACCAGAAAGCCCGATGCAAAGTGCCACATCATTACGATGGCAGGTGCAGTACAGTGGTGTGGCGTGGAGTACATGTCGTACGCATTCATCTGCCCATCTATAGGGGAGGGAATACCTGCCGAAAGGGATTGCTGTTGTCCCCATTAGTGAAATGGACAAGTTAAATGTAAAGTTATATTTTTTCTTCTGTCCACTGGAAACAATACACATTAAGCCTTTGCACCTCGTGTAGGGGAAAAATGTATCCTTTGAAATTATAGCAGGACAACACTGACAGCTGAACTTGACCGCGGGCTCACTGTTCCAATCGATAAATGCTGTGAGCGTGTCCAGTTTTATAACCGGTGGCTTATCATCGTTAAGTCAATTGGCCAATTGCTCTATGATTATTCAGTGTCGAATGCGTTATAAAATATTCAGCATCAATTTAGTCATGGTACGAACATGGTTTACATGCATTTGAGTGGAATGATTTAAATGACGATGCTCTTCGGGCATTATAATATGGCCAGTAGAAAAGCAAAGGCTAATTCTCCCGATATAGGTATCAGTAAAGAAAAGGTTTTTGGCACAGAATAAAGAAAAGAATGTAAGGCTCTAAGAAACGTTTTTGGTGCAAATGTAATTCAAATGTAGAAAACTGCAACCTGATCTCTATTTTTTGGGTCTCCCGTTGTGCTATCCTCTTTTGTTGGCATACTGTGCAGCCGAATGAGAATGTCTGAAGCTCAGCATCGGATTATGAGATACGTTTCATTTACCTAAGAACCCCCTTCTTTTCCATTTAATGAGGAAATCCGATCTTCATTGATTTCAATTAATTATACAGGGATAGATTATTCGAAATTACGATTGTGTTCTTGAGTGGAGAGCCGATCGAAGCAATAGAAAGGCGAGGATGTGTTCCAGCATCCGTCACCCTTAGACCCCGCCGTTGCCCACGACGAAGCAAAATGGAACGAATAGGAACAATTACTGACCTGTTTTCGTTGGAGTGCTATCATCAACATGAATTTTGCTACATTCAAAAGATACGACGTCAGCATCGTCATCATCATCGTTAGCTCTCCGGGTTTGTGGTTGTTTTGGTCCGCAACGAAAAGGGCGATTCAAAATTCATGCTGCTGTTAAAGTCCAGAAGACGAAGATGACGGTTCGATTGACCGCTGTGCGCCACGTTGGCGACGATGACGATGGACCAACGAATTTTTCAGTACATTGGAACCTGGTTTGTCTCTCCTGGTGTACCTTCTTAAATCGTAGGCAGTCGCTTTTCTCCTTCAGCAGCAGCAGCAGCAGGTTGTTATTTTGTTTCTCTACGGTGCTGCTTTTTTGCTTATTATTTTCCATGTTGTTTCGAACTTGAAAAACCTGTCCCGGGATAGTCCAGCCAAGGCACACTCTCTCGCGCGGCAGATGTTCATTATCATTTTGAAACGTAGTCATCTCCCCGACCCCGGACCGGTCACAGCGCAAACTTATTCGTTCAGAGCGACGAACAGGGACGAAAGCAAACGATCACAGACGAATAAACACACACACAAACAGAAGAAAAAAAAACGTTACTAAAAGTAACACGCGGACAAAAAGCCTGCAGCTTGCTGCCGTCAGCGAACCAAGGCTACAGGTGTGTCAGATCCGTTCGTATTCCTCTTTTGTGGCTGGAGTTTGTGTGGCCCAGGGTGCGGACGGTTCCATCTTGTCAGTCAGTACGGAGAGTGTGGACTGTTATATTCCCTTTCAGTCTTTCACCTTCTTTAAGCAAAGTACCGTCGCTCTTACAGATGCGCTGCTGTTGCACGTACTTTCAATCTGATGTACAATCCTTTTCTTCGTTGGGAAGGGCCATGCAGAAGACAGATTTGTCTTTTAAAAAGTGTCTGTTCGTCGCAACATCTTTGGCGACGTGTCAGGACCGATTGGATGCTTATGACAGTTGGAAAGAAAATAAACACTCCATGGCATCAGCTGCGTAGTTTATAATGATGGTAGAAGATGCAGTAAATGAAAATATTCAGCACCATTATCGATAGCGTTGTTGTCGCATGATCGTAGCTTGGGATAAAAGTTTTTCGGTGAGGGGCAAAAATAAAAGGTAGTTTAGCTTAGATTTCCTGATCAAGTTTCGGCAAAGTATCGTGTTTGGTACTTGGAAAAAATAGCAACCGGTTAAGGATGCAAACAGGTTGGCAAATGAGTAGCTATAAAATTTCAGCTGGTCCTTTTTTCCTACCAGTTAAGGCCTGGAATTAAGTAACAATCTGTAATAACCAGCTGGGTTGGATGGATATGTTAGCATTGCTTGACACGATTCAACTTTTTGTGGGTTTTTTGTGATTTTTTGTTTATGTCACGTATTCATGATGAAGAACACACATTTGGGAAACATAAAACCAACGTCTAACGAACGGCATGGTTTGAGAATAGACCATGAATAAAGAAAATGTGTGAAAGTATTTTCATCTTCATATTTTGATAGATATTTTTTACACATAATGCCACCCAGGAAGAAGTATCCCCGATCGTCGAATGCCACATGATGCAAAGGAATTTTTTTAATTTCGATTAGACGTGTTTGACCGTCCTATGTATTTTCTAGCTCATCTGCCAACTGTTGATATGAGCTATAAATTTTTGATCTTAAATTGTAATCGAAATACTAATAACATTTTTTTTTGTTCTTTTGACAGATTATCCCCGAGTGGAAATTGGACCAGAAAACCCACTGAGTGTGGAGCGCGATCAAACGGCTAAGCTGGAGTGTAACATCGATGCAAAGCCGAAACCCGAGCAGGTGAAGTGGACACGCAATGGACGATTCATTTCGTCGCACCCAACACACACAATCCATCGTGTGTCACTGCAGGATGCCGGCCGTTACACCTGCTCTGCTGATAACGGGTTGGGTAAGATTGGCGAACAGGAAATCACACTGAACGTCCTCTACCCACCGATTGTGCAAATCGAAACCAAGGCCAAGACGGCAGAAGAGAAGGAAACGGTTCATATTAAGTGCAACGTTACGGCTAACCCACCGCCAGTTACCATCGAGTGGCTGAAGGAAGGCGATATTGATTTCCGGCGTAACGGCGATACGCTTGTACTGCGGGATGTGCGTGCGGAAGATGCCGGTACATACATTTGTCGGGGCATTAATATGATGAAGCCGTACGGTGGTAAGACGTTGGAGCGTGAAGGTAACGCCTCGGTAGCGTTGCTGGTGCGACACCGCCCCGGGCAGGCTGTAATTACGCCGGAAAAACCGGTCGTACACGTTGGCAATAGTGTCAGCTTGATGTGCAAAGCGGATCCTCCTGGCTATCCGGATCCACAGTACCGTTGGTACCGGGATGTGGGCGGCGAGATCTCGACCACGGTTATTGCCCAAGGTGCACAGTATCTGATACCGAAGGCGGGACTTTCAAGCGAAGGAAAATACCATTGCCATGCAAGCAACGAGCTCGGCAACGGTGGTATGGCTAGCGCAACGCTGGAAATTCATCAGCCACCGCAATTTTTGGCCAAACTACAGTCAAACATGATTAAGCGCGCAGGCGAGGCAGATTTCTTCGTGACCTGTAGCGCGAAGGGAAAACCGGAACCATCGATTACCTGGTTGAAGGACGATGTGGAAATCACTCCGGAACTGCACCGGTATGAGGTGAAGACAAATGTAGACAAGGGACCGAATGGTATGGTAACGGTGCAGAGCATGCTCAAGTTCACGGGAAAAGCGCGACCAAACGGAAATGATCTAATCTCTACCGATCGTGGTCAATACACATGTTTGTACGAAAACGAAGTAAATAAGGCAAACTCAACGATGCACTTGAAGATCGAACATGAACCGATCGTACTGCACCAGTACAACAAGGTTGCAAACGATATTAAGGAAACGGCGGAAGTGTTGTGCAAAGTGCAGTCTTACCCGAAACCAGAGTTCCTGTGGCACTTTGGAACGACATTGTTGAGTACGGGTGGGCATTACGAAATCATGACTAACTCGGACGGCAACGATGTATACACGAGCATCCTGAAGATCAGCAATGTGCGTCACCAGGACTATGGTGAATATCATTGCCGAGTATCGAATTCGCTGAACCACATTCAGGTGCCGATTCGATTGCAACCGAAGGGTCCACCAGAGAAACCGAACAAGCTAAAGGCGGTTGAACTTGGGTCGAACTATGTGATCCTCTCGTGGAATCCCGGATTTGACGGCGGTCTAGCCAACACGAAGTATTTTGTATCGTACCGGAAAATAGTGATCCCAAACGAAAGTCTGATGACGGAGGAGTGTGCTGCCGTGGCTGCTAGTGGTGCTGAGTGGATGGAGTTCGATTGTCAGCGTGAAGTTCCTTGCACCATTAATCCACTGGACCACCATCAGAGCTATGTGTTTAAGGTAAAGGCACTAAACACGAAGGGCGTATCGGAGCATTCGAATGAAATCACGGCAACGACGAAGGTGGAAAAGATTCCAATCCCACTGTTAGCGAATTTTGATCCGGAGACAAAGATTCTGGGTTTGAATATCGGTCCTACCTGTTTGTCGATGGTGGCGATTGTTGAATCGGTCATGTACGGCGACACTCCGATGGCAGCGTGGCACATAATCGAGAAGGTGGATTTGCAGGTGAATGGTCATGATCAGACGTACCGCGAGCATGAGATCAAGCACTTTGTAGCGAATCGTCGTAACAATGGCCGTTCGCTGGGCAACACACTGGATGACATTCCAATCCCAATCGAGGACGAGCTGAATCCACGAGTGCGCGTAAAGCTGTGTCTCAAAATCAATCATGAATACTGTGGAGAATATCTTGAGGCTGACAGTGAGTATAAACGTGTGATATGTTTTTGAAGAATGTTCAAATGATTTCATTACTTTGTTTTACTTTATTTTTCAGTTGGCCAATCTCTTATACAGGAAGCCTCTTTCGTAGAGCTACCGACATTAATAGCGATCGTTGTGACGTGTGTTGTTGCGGGTCTTTTTGCGGTGCTGGCGATAATGTTCTGTCGCTGCAAACGGAATCAAATGAAAGAATCGGTAAAGTCAAAGGAGTATGATATCGATTCTATTCATCCCTCGATTGTGGCGCAACAAAATCAGGCCCCGCCACCGTACTATTCTGCGAGTAGCTTAGAAAACAAAGCTCTGGAGCATTCAATGGATTTGGCAATGGATCAAAATACGGCTTTGTATGCAAGCCAACAGCCAACGTACGGTTACCACCAACAGAATGCAATGATTCCACAAGTACCGCAAAATGATTGTAAGTATCTTGAAGTATGCTTGCGTTTAGCGCAATTGTACAACAGGATTTTCTGACTCACGCTTTGAAATTTGTATCTAACCGAAATTGTTTGGTATGTATCGCTTTATTGCCTTCCTACGCATTAGGGTCAAACATGGGATACGTAGAGAACTCGTACTCGAACTCAAACAACGGAGGAAGCGTTAACTCACAGGACTCCATCTGGCAGCTGAAAATGTCGGCCGCGGCCTCAAACTCTGCCAACATGATCCCCCAGCACAACTACATGGACCAGCAGATGCAACAAAACTACGGCTATGACCCAATGACCCATGGGGGATACGGTGCCGTTGACGATTACGCTCCTTACCCACATCTGATGACTACCGCCAGTCAGCATGGTGGCGATGACTATCATCACAACATGCGCAACAGCCAGAATCCATCGCGCCAGGACTACTGCAGCGATCCGTACGCGTCCGTTCACAAGCCCAAGAAACGCATGGATCAGCATATGGGTGAGTAGCTGAAACCGAATGATGGTGTCTCCGTCATATTCTGTTCGCTAGGCTAGTGCTTTTGCCAGTGGTGCTAGTTCCGATTTTAATCCGATTTTCTCTCCTCTAACAACCCGTATCGCGCGTATAGATTTTGTCGCAGAATCACCGTATCACGATGTGAGCGGACTACCGGACCCATACATGGAGCAGGAGGATGCAAAGTCTCCCGTGCAGAATCAGCATCTCTCGATGAGCTACGATGATGCACTAGCCATGGAAAGCGGTTACTCGACACCAAACTCCCGCAATCGTCGTGTCATTCACGAGATTGTGGTGTAAGCAACTTGGGCGCACTAGCACAGAGTGTGCCTTTGGTGTAACAAAATAACGAGTTTAGAACAACGACAACGAATCGACATGATGGGAAAAAACGAAAAACAGAAGGAATCGAACGAATCTAAACCACGGAATACAGTCATCGTCGCACAAGCATACATACATCGGATAACAATAGCAGAGATGCTCGGAATGTTGCCCTGCCGAAGCTGTGCTGATCAAACCGTAGTTCAAAATAATTTACCTACTCTTCTAAATTATTTGATTAAATGAAAACATTCAAATTGTTGCAAACCACCACCAACGAACCCATGAACGGAATGTAACGCTGTGTCATTTGCTGCAAGGTGTGAAATATGTCGATCTCAAAATATAGCGCCTTGATGCATTGGTACGTATGTTCAGGTTGGTAAATTAATAGTTGACTGATTTTCAATTCATTAACATTACTTTCGTTGCTGTTTTCTTCTCTCCCTTATTTACAGACGTGAACCGTTTCCGTTGGATGATGTTGTTACAACTTAAAACTGTGATTGTATATATAGATAACTGTAATACGTTATGCGAGTGGGTTTTATAACAAATTGTCGCATGATTGTCAATAAGCACATTTCGTTTGAATGTGCATTCACTTGTAAGTGGATTGAATATCGAAAACATGAGTTTCGTAACTCGGTCTTCAAAACAAGATCTAAACAAAATGCACCACTTCAAATGGTGTCCAGAAGTATAGCAATTAAGCAAGGGTTACATTAGTAAGTGCTTGGATTAAGTAATCACGAAACATGACCATTCCTGTAACGGATAGCATCTATGCAGGCGCGTCACTGCATCGGAGGTTAAGAACCGAATGTGCCATTAGCTTGTAGTAGGGTATTCCTGCCAATAGTTCTTTTCCAGCAAGTCCGATACAGCGTGACCTTTTACGAGCAATGGTCTGTCGCCTCCCCGACAAAACAAAGGGTGCGGTACGATTAGATAGGAAGGCCGCAACAATTTCGCTACTACTCCTCGTGGATTGTGCGTTTTAGTTTCGTTAGGTTTTGTTCACGCTCGAACAAAAGGAAGGGTGGAGGACACCCTTCAATGGAGTTCGAGTGACTTCATCATCTCATCACGGAACTGTATATCTTTTAGTGTGTCCGCCTGGTGGTGCCATTGTTAGATCGTTTCGTGCCAAGTCTTCCTTTTTAGAGTAGCAGTACAGGAAGCAAAAGAGCATTCCATATCGTTTTGTTTTTTTTAAAGAAACTTACTAACACCAATAAAAAAAACCTATCCACATACGCCTTCGCATGGAGGAAGGGTCAAAAGGTATAAACGCAGGACGGTGCAAAACCTTCGTCGATGCTATAGTAGTGAAGTTTTTGAAATATTTTGTTTAAAGTATAATTAATCGTAAAATTGCCTGCGTGGTACGTCGCTCGTCCATTTTACGCCTTCCGATGTTGCAATGGACAAAGGTGAAGTTTGATCGACTTCGTCGCTGCTATGCAAGGCATTACGATGCTTAGCAAAAAAAAAAAAACAAACAAACTAAAAAGCACAACGAACAATGCAGCAACAGAACAGTAGAATTTTAATTGTACCGACTATGCTCCTCATCAGTGTACATAGTAAGCGTGAGCAGATGCGAGAAGCGCACATTGTTTAAACACAAAGAACTTAAAAGTCCTGATTCGATTGTTTAAGAACAAGCGAAAGCAAAAATAGTAATCGTACGTAAGCAGACATTATGAATTAAGAAAAAGTGTATGCACTAGCAAGTTGTTTGGAAGTGTGTTTATTATTGTAAAGAACAGCAACACAACCTGGTGGCGAGCAGCGGATTTAATAAGCATCAGAGCGTTTTTATTTACCCTGGCCCGCACAGTAATGGGTAAAATGTGAGGATAAATCACACCGACAACTTAAACGTAAAGCAAAAAATAGTTAGACCACACAGGGAAAAGCAGCATCAAAATGGATGAAGTTTCTTAATTTACGCTAGCCTTTCTTCTTCCAATGAAACGCTCTAGCGGGAGCTTTCTCCGATCGCCGGCTCGTATAGCAGGAAAAGGAGAGTGTATCCTTTCGCTTAGCATAGTGAGGTGGTCGCATTTGCTTTTGAGGCAGATGATAATGGATGAAGAAAAAGAGACTGAATTTATCGGCAAAAGCATAAGCTGCGAAGCAGAAAACATTATAGTACATTGCAAAAACGTTAAAACAAAAAAAACTGCTTTCCGAAAGTGACAAAGCACGTGCTGCTGCTATATAGTATACAGGAAGAGGAGGACACACAACAGTGTACCGACGAGTAGTAAGCGTCTTGCGATTAGGATAAAAAATCGCATTCGAAGCAGTGATTGACGATAAATATGCTTTTCCGCTTTTCCACACTTCTTTGTTGTGCTGTCCGCGGCAACAGTTTGGCGTTTACAAGTTTGACTGCCGTGTTGAAGCGCTACGACATTAGTGTTAAGTGATGAGGAAATTTGTTTTCGTGTTGCAAACAGCAGAAGATACGCGCAAAATTGGAGCGGGTGTGGGAAATCGGAAGTTGACTCTGGCTCTCGACAGGGACCGCCACGGGAGAGTGTTGCTGATGGCAGTTCGTAATAAAAAGAAGAGATAGAGCGAAAGAGTGCGCGTATTTAAGGATTTTTCCGTTATAGCCATCGTAAGTGTCCGGTTTGTTTTGGCCCGGACCGTCTTTCATCCTTGCGTAGGATACTCCAAGGCAAGTAGCAGTCGATAGCGTACTTTTGCATACTTGTTCCGTCCACCGAAAGTTTCAAATTGTTGTAAATATTGACTGAGCAATTGTAGAAGTATTTACACGATTGAGGGACTTTTTGTATGTTAACGTGTAAGCCCGAGAAGCAATTCTTAGTAGTTTTGTTACAACTTAGCTAGCATATAAGCTTCATTCACGATGAAAATAAATATTTTATTTTATATTTTAAATCGGGCGCAGCGAGTCGAAAACAAGCAGTGAATATCACACTGGATCGAAAGTGGATCGAGCTAGGTGAGAACAATTACGTACTTTGCTGAGCCTTTATGGAATGGGAAATCAGCTGGCTCTAGGTTATAGGTATTCAATTTTCCTTGAAGAGGCAGTTTGATTGTGGTAGGGGTACGTTCCCGGTTCCTTCCTGATGGTTTTATTCATCTGTTTCCAAGCAGTCGTTTAATCATGCCTAATGTAGGCATGAAGTATAAATGATAGGATACGGGTCGTGTCACCAGTTACAGCAAAAACACCAATACACCCAGAGGAACGCGCGCCGATCGTCCTTTATTGCTTACCTTGCCAGTTGTGTTTTGGAACGTTTCGCTAGTCGGAGAAATCAAATTGCTTCGCTTATTGAAATTTATGGCCGAATGGAAAGAGATTTCAAATAAAATGAAAATCTGTTTCGGAAGTAATTTCAATGCTTAATTCCTGTGTCTTTCGGTCGTCTCGCCGGTTTCCCGTCGTATCGTCCCCGGCAAAACCCGTGGTATTAAAACGATTTTCAATCCATTAGCATCGAATGGATGGACGCTAAGTCAAGTGTCCTGAAAAAAAAACAGACCATTTCAACCGACTTTGAACGCAAATCGCAATCGATTTTAACGCAGGCGGGTCGATGGCACGGCCCTCCCGTACGCCGTAGAGCGTTTATCTACTTCTATAAATTTAATTAATAATTCAAATTAGACCCGCGCTGTGAGGGCAACGAGCCTCCATTTTTGGGCAAATTGCCTATCATCCAACACCGTACTGATCAAACACGAAGTGGTGAAGGATTTTCGTATCGCGCCGATGGGCCCCTAGCCTCCTAGCCATGCGGACTGTTGAAGACTGTCGGATATGTTGGTCTTTGGGGTGCAATACTGTAGCACTAGTGAGTCACGATTGTCGTTTCCGTATGGATGTATGGCGGCGCGTATAACAAATCTCAGTGTCTGAGTCCGGTTACCGTTCGTCTGGCATTCGAGGGGGAGAACGGCGATTGAAAAATATTTGCATTCCAACGATCTTAAACTTTTGGAGCGTTACTTTCCGGAAGGGAATTTTCCTTTTTCCGGAGCGTAACAAACATCCGGGATAGGGAATCATCCCGATAGCCGCTGGTAATAGAAGGCTCTGCTAGTGTTGCTGTAAGACGGCATGTGTTTTAGCCGTTGGCAAAATGTTTAAAATAAATTTGGTTAATTTATTCTCGATGAGGAAAAAAAGATGAAATCGTACGGCAAGATTTGACGTCCCCTTGCGATTATTCAGACTTGCAGCTGAACAGACGATTACCCTACGCAGGAGACTGTTGTCGATTCTATGGTGGTCATGGTTGGTTGAATTTTTGCTTGTTGGTGGGGTACTTGTTTAGCCTGCGGTTATGTTACGACAGTGTATGATTATGGGTCGAAGGATAGAAAA